>JAWQFJ010014734.1:70000-100000 GCA_034096865.1 Theodoxus fluviatilis | reverse complement strand
ATGCCGACAACACTGCGTGCAAGAGGCTTTTGAGTAGAGTGCCAGACAGCGAAATATCTTTTTTGAGAGGATCTCGAATGCTCGAGGACTATAGCTTTCCGGTAGGTACCGAGACAACCTGTACTCAGTGCAAACATTGGTGACTTGCTAACGGCTTGGGCGATTTTAGCTTGTGCAATGGAAGGATGTAAACTTTTGTTTATTTTGTTTTTGTATCATCATCTTCCTAGTAGTTCACTCTCTTCGTGTTTCTCTCTTGTCTGTATTTACTCTACTCCGGCCTTACCTCATCCGATGATATTATCCTCCGAGATAAATTTAATCTCTTCCCGTATCTGCGTTTTATCTCCTTTTCATGTCTTAAGAAGCTATATACATCACTAATATACTTTGTATTACCCATGAAAATCATGAAAATTCTTCCTATTTGTCACCATGCCCAACTACAGTCCTTAACTCCAACATTTGCAAAACTGTCTCATCCTTCAGCTCAACTTCTTCTTCGACACCACTTCCTCTCTTCACGAGTAAATCGCCCATTAATGTCCTTCTCTCTTTCTGTTTATATGAGTTCAACGAACGAACTATTTGCAGCCTGAACTATATTTTGCAACGTCCTTGCCTCCGGTGACACGGCACCAGTGTTGTTGTCCAGGCTTTCATGGGAGACGCGTGGGGGTTGCACGAAGCCTGTCGAAAAGCAAGGTCTGCATGATAACATTCTCGGACATAAAGTGTCTCGGGTAATAAACTATGTAGGTTGACTTTCGCCCCGACGCCCCAACCCTTTAAAAAGCACTAAAACTATTCTGTCCTTCGCGTGTCGAGCGAAGACGGGGATGTTTCCCAACAAGAAGTCAACGACCGATGTGTGTTATCTGTCTTTTGGCAGATGACGTGAAGGTTTGAATGAAGAATGGAAAGAGGATCAAAGGATGAACAAGTCGGTAAACTCGTATCGGTCAAACCAGCATACTGCATGGACTGTTCCCTCACCCTTCTCATCTATCTCTTCTCCGACACCTCTTTCTATCTTTTTTTCCGGAAAATTTCGAATGAGGAATAAAATATATGATTCAGTGGGGAATTTTTTAAAGCAAAGTTGCGCTCTTTTTTTTATACATTACACACTCTCAAAGCCAAGAAGAGTTACTGAATGCGAAGTACCTGCAACAGCATCAACACCACCGTAATCGCCTTCACCTCTGGCATAGTAACAGCAAAGTGGACACCCACCACACGTGTATCGATGAAGCGTTGAAAAATAACCCGCACTGAAAATATCAGTGTCAAAATAATAACTACCAACTAAGCGAAAAGTCCATTCACCTGCTCAACTGAACCGGAAATGGACAGAGAGATTTCATCGACTGATGGCGTTGTGTATGTGTTTTGACCAAATGTAGTGAATAGATGTGTACGTACCGCCACTGCAAACGCCCAAAATATCACTATCGAGCTGCTTGCTTGCACATTCTGTGCGAAGGAGGAAGACAACAATGCAATGTTTATCGATTGCCTTCATCTTTTTCCTGATCTAAAACGACGACAAGTTCGTGACCATCATGAAACAATCCTTTATTTAAAACTGTTATGTCGTCCTAAATTTATAATACGACTGTATCAGACATGGTTTTGTAATATGTATCTGCTGTTTTGCTCGAATGATATAGTTCGAAGGTAAATGTGACGGCAGAATTTCAATAAAGGCTCTTGGCTAGTACATCAGTTGATCTTTTCGCCAAAAAGATCTCGAAAAGAATCTTGGACATTCGTGGCCCTCCACCATTAAATGAGGCAGATGTCACATTTTTGAAATTCTTAACTATAAGTATGATCGTAAAATGGAGAAACTTCTCTTTCCAGTGATGGAGAAAGCTTGAAAATAGGACTAACAGTAGTAAAGTTTTGACCTACTCAAGACTGGTACCCATTGTTTTGACTATTTGAGAAGGAGGGCTGTAACATTTAGGAACTGTTTTTTCTCAACATAGTGTTGTCATCGTGACGGCTGTTTTAAAATGGGTGTATTAGCTTACTAGCTGGACAGCTATCAATGGAAACATCTCCGAAAAGATGAGTTGGGGGGAAATAGGCTACTCTATGAATATGCAACACGTTGTTGAACTGTTTACAGTTTGTCCCTCATGCGAGGACAAATAACTGATTTCGCGATGGAATGTTCACTATTGCTTCGAGAGGATGAGGTCTTATATTTTTGCAGAATGAATAAATAAAACGACTCACTGTAACACCATCGCGATAATATGGTTTAAACAAATAGATGGAGATTCGAAATCTATCAAAATATCGAAACTGACAAACATAACCCCTCGCATTGCTAAGGTGACTTCCGTCCTTTTGTTGTGGAGGGGCGCGTCGGCTTACTGAAGGGCAGACATTACTGGCAAGGACATTTTGTGATCATGGCTATTAATCTTGGGCTTCCGAAGTTGCAGTGACACGTGAGAGACCTAGTGCCTTAGAGCATAGACCTACGTTTTGTCTTAACGCTCCCAAAAAATGTTCAGAAAAAGCATTCTCATAGCTCAAAACAAACATCACGTTAAGATACTTTTTCTTTCTCTCTCTCGACCGGATATTTCATCTGTGATGCTTCTAAGCATTCCATTGAAAGTTAATTCTTCAATCAACATATGGGTTTTTGGAAGACTTCACAACTGGTCGAAAAGAAACTGCATTGTCCAACTGGGTGGGAGGGGGGGGGGGGGGAGGAAAATAACTTAATTACTTTTTTATGTCTTTGAACGCCTGGAAAACTGGTTAGAAAGGAACTGCAGAACTGTTTGTAATGGTCTGTATCAGCTGAATAGCACAGCAACAAGGCGACGTGTGTGTCTGTGCTAGCTTTCATGGTAATGCTCATCACGACCTTTACCTGGGCTGTTCTAACAGGGCGTGGTGCCCGATGCGACCGAAGACCGAAGTGGACGGCAAACGTGTGTCCGGGCACTGTTGCACACGAATTGCCCGAAGAGGAGTCCATTGTAGAAATAACAGCCTAGACTTTCCACGATTCCCAAACAAAAGAGCGATCTTATCTAACGAATCAGGATGCAGCTTTGGTCTGCTTCTTCCAAGTAAACATTGGGCTTCGAAGAATACAATCACCGAAGTCTACTGTGGACACTTTGCAAAACCCCCAAAATCACTTACACGAAATCGAGACCAGCGTAGTAGGCCAAGGCTTCGTCCAGTTAGAACACTCCTTTACAAAACAGGGAAAGCATGAGTGCTGCACTTAGGGTAAGATGTTATCAACAAAAGTGCCGCCGGCATGACCGATGATTGCGTATGTTTAAGGATGTCATCATAAAGTGAGCATAACATAACATATACTTTATTCTTCAAAACAAGGAAAGTTGCAAAAAGTCAAAAATCACTGGTAGAATAATAACTATATGTGCAAACTAAAAATCCTTCAACATCCCAGAACGTTACAATCAAGGGATAAACGAAAAGATGAGGAAGGCAAAGGGCTGCATCGCCAGAGATTGGGATCATGCTGCAGTGCTAGAATAGTTAGAGTTTTAAATACTTATTCAGTTATTGCAGTTGGTATAAATATAGTTGGTATCTGTCTGCGTGCTTTGGTGGGATGGAATCTTTTGCTGCGAGGTATGAGCCTGGAGTGGGATTCTCTCGGGGTGGGGTGGGGTGGGGTGGGGTGGGGGGTGATCTGCCTCACTCATGATGACTCGTGTCTTCTCTTGCACTCGAGTGTGATGGATCTGGCTGAATGTTTCTATGGGTGTACCAATGATGTATTGTGCCTTCTTTACAAATGAATTCAGTGTCGGGTGATCCGCGATAGAAGAAATCCAGTGACACGAAAACACGTAGAACCACAAGAGATCAGTAACCGTGTGGCCACACCAGCAGTGCCACCATGCTGAACGTGTGAGGAGGCAGCATGTTTCATTCTAAATCTTTCTTGTCAAGCACTATATCCCCTCGCAGGCTGGGGGCACGAGTTCATCCACTGCGTCTCTCTGCGCGATCCGTAGATCCGTAGAACGCAAATAGATTGGGAAATCGAGAGTTGAGTTCGTTTTACTCTAACCAGTTCCAGTGTTGTTCGTGGTCAGTGGCTTTATACAGTTGATAGGCCGTAAAACTTCAGTCGTTTATTCATCAATCAAATTTTTTGTGTGCTTCAGAGCACGTTTTCCATGGAATGCGGAAGAATTTCTGCCACTGCCTTACCAAAGCAGATGCAGTCGTTGGTTTCGCGCGATCGATAGAAAGAATTCGAGCACCAGTTGTGCCCCTTTGACCACAAACTACTGTGCAATGCGGAAATGTCGGTGCAGCTTGAAGTTCATAATTTGTGGAGAAAATAAACACCGTCTGCCTGTTATTGTTCGTTTACAATTATTTTTCAAGTCGAATTTTGTCAACATGGCTATTTGCGAATGCATGTCAGTATGTATTTGTACATGTATGTATATTCGTCTCTAGCCCACTGGTGAGAATGTCACTACCGTATTTGACGGACTACAAGCCGCAACTCTTTTTTTTTATTACATCGCTATGCGGCTAAAAAAAACGAAGCGGCTTAAACGTTACCTAAAGTTGAACAGCATTCACTTAGTGAATAAAACTCACCTGGATTTGGTGTAAAATAAAACTGAGCTGTTTTTGTCACTCACTCACTGCATTCTTTTTCTCATCGCATTCTTTTTCGTTGCGCTGTTTTGTCCGCACTTACAACTGACACAGTCGCCGAGTCTTTCAACTTTCATTTTCAAGATGCCGAAGACCAAACGAATCGCGTATGATGCAGCTTTCAAACTGGAGGCGATTAAGCTTGCTGATGAGAAAGGAAACAGGCGTGCTGCATTCGAGTTGGGAATTAATGAATCCATGGTGCGACGATGGCGATCGGTTCGCCAACAACTTTCAAAATGCAAGAAGAGCAGGAAGGCTTTCCGCGGACGAAATGCAAGGATTTCGCAAAGTCGAGATCATTGTGGCACCTGCAGCAGACGACACGAACGAGACCGATTCAAGTTCCGAGGATGACGTCACCGCCTCGACTTCCGCTTGCCTTGATGAGGAGATCATGGCGCTCTTCATCTCCGACAGCGAAGAGAGTGACTTCTCAGGCTTCTCTGCCGTAGAATCTGATTCCAACCAGGCTGATAGAACGGTAGAAATGTGTGTTCATGGTAGACAGTATGTGTGCAGCATGTGTGTGTGATATTTTCTTCAACCTTTTTCACCTTTATGTTCTTACAATACTTTCATTCTCGGAACTGATTTCACCAGCGATTCTTTGTGTCTGGCTGTTTCGATTAATTGATTGACATGTTTTGATTGCGGCTAATAAAGTGGCGCGGCCTATTCGTGGCTTGTGCCCATTTTTTTTTAAGGAGGGGGTGCGGCTTATAGAAAGGTGCGTCTTGTAGTCCCTCAAATACGGTACTCGCTCGTTTGTTTACACAGTATTGGCGTGTATGACGGTGGGTGAGCAGAAGTCATGCTGACGAAGATAATGTTTGTTGGTGCATCCCGATTTGGATGACCATTATCGTAGGTCGTTTCCTCAATTTAAGAACTCCTTTTAGTTTGGGGGTATAGAGTCGCCACGTCTTCATTCGCGATCCATAAATGGCGAATAACGAGAAACATCAAGACCTGTGCTCTTACTTTATCCGCCTTTAGTGACTTCCTCATCAACGGCCGTAGGTAGTCTACAAAGGCTGATAGGCCATAAAATTTATTTGTTTCAGTCAGGTCAGTCAGGTCAGTCAGGTCAGTCAGGTCAGTCAGGTCAGTCAGGTCAGTCAGGTCAGTCAGGTGGCCAGCCGGCCAGCCGGCCAGCCGGTCGGGTCAGGTCGGGTCAGGTCGAGTCGGGTCGGGTCGGGTCGGGTCGGGTCGGGTCGGGTCGGGTCGGGTCGGGTCGGGTCGGGTCGGGTCGGGTCGGGTCGGGTCGGGTCGGGTCAGGTCAGGTCAGTCAGTCAGCCAGCCAGCCAGCCATCCAGCCAGCCAGCCACGTAGCCAGCCAGCCAGCCAGCCAGTCAGTCAGTCAGTCGTTCGTTCGTTTATTCATTCATTATTCATTCACTCACTCACTCATTCATTCATTCATTCATTCATTCATTCGTTCCTCGGCTGTTGCTGTCTCTTTACTTTTTTTCTCGTTTGGTAGTTTGTCCGTTTGTATGTTTGTTTAGGATTTTGTTGTTGTTGCATTCGTTGTTGTTGTCCTTTTTGTGCTTGCTTTACTGTTATGTTTTATTTGCAAGTTACATCCTGCAAAAAAGAAAATTTTGCATCTCGCCCATAGTTCACAGAAGTACCAAATGTCGGCGAGAGTTCTTCGTACGACCCTGTTGTTTCTGCTAGTTGTTTCTCATTTGTTTGATTAAAAATATATATATTTCGGAGCGAAGTTTCTATTTCTAGCATTGCATAGAACTATGGCAGCGTATTTGAACTCATTTGTCAATTTTGCGAGTGAAGACGCATTAACCGCAATGAATATTTAGCTGTAGTCTTAACGTTGAGCAAAAGGTATCTGTCTACGATCTAACACGCATGTCTCCTAAACTGCTCTTGCATATTTAGCTGCATCAGAGGTGAGACAACCCAAAAGCTTTTGCTTCTAAGCGCCCTGATTTTACAGTGAAAATTTGATTGAAAATGAGCAAAGAACGCAAAACTAACGAAGCTCAGCTGACGCAACCAAGATGCGTAAATAAAGGCTGCTTTGCATGGTTGTGACTGCATGGGTCCACTTGATAGCTGACTGTATTAGAGTGGTTTGAGATGGGCGTCATTGGTTTATCTCGCAAATACACTCTGCTATCTAGCTTCCTTTCACATTCCACGCAGGCGATTCTACAAGAAGTCTCAAGTGATGTCTGAAGTATGCTAAGTGGTGACTTCCGGTGGTCAACGCCACAGCTTGCTGTCGAGGAGTCCTGTGGTGCGCGGCGCTTGAGTGCGCATCAACGTAGTCCGCTTTTATCAAGCAGCTTGAAAGCCTGCCACTTCTGAATGAAATCTGTCGCAGTTTCCCTAATAGCAGTCAACAGTCTCAGCAGGGATACTTTTTATTTCAAATGCCATTTTACTTACTTTTTCACAAACAGTTTGGTTCAGCAACAATATTTTAAACTTGAATGATAGGCATGATATTAAAAGTTAGGACAGACACACACGTTGCATTCCTGCTAGGCAATTCAGCTGATAAATACCATTTCAAACAGTTCTGCGTGGAAAGTTAGAGCTGGAGAGATGCCAGATTCTACTTGCGAGGACTGAATACACTTTCACACTCACACCCACACCCATCACTCATGTCTCTTGCCTTGGAGGGGGCCGCCAATTTGCAAGACCCTATTGCAAATTACCACCGCGTCAGTCCATCCCCAAGACACCTGTAAATCAAACTACCCTGCTTCCACGTGGGAGGTTGTGTGTGTGTGTGTGTGTGTGTGTGTGTGTGTGTGTGTGTGTTGTGTGTTTGTGTGTGTGTGTGTGTGTGTGTGTGTGTGTGTGTGTGTGTGTGTGTGTGTGTGTGTGCAATCAAACTGAGATTCCCTCGAGAGTGTTCAGACTAAACCACTTGTGTATATGGTTACTTGTTCCCTACCATATGTGAAATGTATGGGTAAAAATGTTGACAAACACACGTCCAGAACCTAAATTAACTTTTTAAAATTTCAGTTTATTGTTGCCTCCGATTTCTGTCTTTCCATCCATTCTCCGCCTCTTGTTTTGTTCTTCTCTCCTTCTCTACCTAGAATTTGTCCCTTGCTCTCAGCTCAAATGACTGGCGTTTGATTTGTGTTTACTGGATTACTCTTTGGCAATTCACTTATTGTATTCTTTTGTTTTTCTGTTAAGATAAAAGCTAGAAAGGTAACTGGCACCTTGTGAAATATATTCAATCACTCGTACTTTCCTTCATTACTTCATTGTACCACCCATTCATACAATTCCTTTCTTCCTTCCTTTTTTCCTTCTTCCTTCCTTTGTCCTTAACGCAGCTCCTGCTTGCTCATCGTCCATTCAACGTGAGTCAAAGTATCATGCCACGCCAATTAACATCACCAAAGGGGACACAGCCATCGGCTTAACCACCTCCTTCCCAGCTGATTATGTAGGACCACACAGCATCCTTTGAGAGCTCTGTCGGTCTCCCATTTATAAAAAAGTCAGAGCCCGCTACACTGTCGCCTAAGTTGTCTCTCTCCTTTGATCTTTGGACTGAGCACTCTGTCGGTTGTTCTCTGTTATGAGTTTCGAAGAGACACGTGCTGAGTCTAGTCTCACCACCAACACACTGGGATGTCGCAAGACAAACGTGAAGGTAGAAAACAAGCGTGTGCACACAAATGCGCGTATGCACTATCTGACACATGCACACATCACTAACATTCACTGTGTAAAGAACATGTTATTTTTCTGTGTGTATGCAAAGGGTTTTACTATTCGTCTTTTGTGTGAAGAAAGGCGTTTGGTTCTTTGTAGATATTAAGACCTCTCTAACGGTATGCATGATTTCTCAAATGTATTAGTAAAACTCGAAAATATAAAGTTCTCCCTTATTAACATGCCTTTTGTATACACCAGGCGAGATGGATGGATGGATGGATGGTTGGATGGATGGATGGATGGATGGATGGATGGATGGATGGATGGATGGATGGATGGATGGATGGATGGATGGATGGATGGATGGATGGATGGATGGATGGATGGATGGATGGATGGATGGAGTTTTACGGTCTATCAGCATTGTAGGCTATGTAAGACTATTCAGCACGAAAATCACTAGCGCAGTCCAGAGCAAACGCAAATCCAGTCACGGTGTCCCTAGTTATTCGCCTCTTACGAATCGCGTAGGGATGGATGGATGGACAGTGTTTTACGGCCTATCAGCCTTTGTAGGCTATATAAGGCCATTAAGCACGAAAATCACGTGAACAGTTCAGAGTAAACGCAAATCAAGTCACGGTGTCCCTAGTTATTCACCTCTTACGAATCGCGTAGGGAGACGCGGTGGGTCATTCGTACCCCGAAACCACAGGGGGAGCATCAGGCGAGTTGATTTCGTCGGGATAATGAACAATTATTTCACTGCAGACATCTATGGCAGGGCATGGCAGATTAGGGGCGCTTTCAAGGCACGAACATTCAAAATGGAAGATTTTCTATGTATTTCAAATACTGCTTTAAAACATCCCAGCCATTTACGAACAAAAAACATATTAGTTAGGTTGGCAGGCGAGTATTATATGCTAGGTTATATGTTCGTCCTTTGTACGAGTAAATCTCGAATAGAACAATGCGTAATTTCAATGATATTCACACAAGTGATGATGCATGTCTGCATATTCCTTGTTTATTAGTTGTAACATCACAATTCCAATAGAATCTTCGAGTCTAAAACAGACGTTCTCAAATTTCAACTAAGAGAGGCAGTATGTACTTTAGACATAATGTGTTCCATAATGTGAAATTCACTTCGCTTCGACAGACATCCTCTCTTGATTAATGAGTAAAGGACAGACATACGTAAGCACGGCTGACACTATCACACGCTGATCTCTCATTAGGACTAGAGTATGAAATTCCCCCGTCTGTCTGTCGCATCTGTAAATTGGAATGTTATAGGCCTAGTCGTCACCGTGGCGGTTTGAACGCATTGACGATATTAAACCTCTTGCCATGACCTCTAGCAACACGGCAGCTCTGCATCGTGCGTAGAGTGCGCCCAGACATGTGACCCGATACGAATTTATGGGCGTTTCCAATTGCATTTAGGTGCGTCTGACGCAGCCGACATTCCATCTGGGGCGCATTCAAGCCCCTCTTCGACTGCTTGTTCAGCGCTATGGGTCGAAACCGAACTCCCTTTGATAAATCGGGGGAAAATAATTCAAAACTGATGGACACTAGATGTAAACGTGAAGAAGACAAAGAAGAAGACGAAGACGAAAAAGAATAAACAGACGACGAAAAAGAAGAAGACGACGAAGGAACGAAGGAAGGAAGGAAGGAAGGAAGGAAGGAAAGAAGAAAGGAAGGAAGGAAAGAAGAAAGGAAGGAAGGAAGGAAGGAAAGAAGGAACGAGGGAACGTAGGAACGAGGGAAGTAGGGAGCATCGAACACCGGAACAAAGTAGCAGCGAACGAAAGAACGAAGGTAGTAGCGAAGGAAATTTCGTAGAAGCGAGCGAAGGAGTGAGCGAAAAAGCAAACGAAGGAAGGAGCGAGCGAGCGAAGGAAGAAAGGAGCAATGGATGGATGGATGGATGAATGGATGGTGTTTTGTGGCCTGGCATTAAGCATGAAAATCACTAGAACAGTTTAAGAGTAGACGCAAATCAAGTCACGATGTCCCTAGTTTTTCGTCTTGTAAGAATCGCTTAGTGAGACGCAGTGGATCTATTCTGACCCCCACCCCACAGGCGGAGAGCAAGCTAACGAGCGAACAAACGAACGAATTAACGATTAGTCTTCATTATTGATCACTAAAATTTCAAGACACGTTGAAACAAACCCCACTCCGTTTCGCTGTTTCTTCAACTCGAGGCGCTGTGTGGTGCAACAATTCCATGATTAGGATGGTAAGAAAACAAAAATGACCACACGGCTGGCACAAAGATGCAGGTTTGATGAAGAATAAAAAGTTGTGGGTGTAGCTCTTCATCAATTTGACAAACAGCAAAAGTGAGAATCAATAAATAGGCAACAACACAAAATTGAATCTTTGATAAAAGATTCAAACACTGGTTTAGCGGATTGCAGAAAAGTAATTTAGAGCTGTTGAAACTGGTGTTTTATGCATCATCAGTAGCTTGTTCAACTCGGCAAAGCGCTTCAGGTCTTGGTCTAACACTAGAGTGGACATTGCAAATATTGTATGTAATTGCTAACGCTGATGGTTTGTTTAAATAGATGATGTGACCCCGAGAGAGTCTAATCTTAGGGGGGGGGGGGGGGGAAGGGGGGGGGGGAGGGGGGAGGGGGATTCAAGTTATCAGTTTTCTGTCTGTGATCTCGGTAGTCGCGTACCAACATGCAGATTTGAAATATCTTCATGATAAAACCAATTCACAAAGCGGTGTTTGTGTGTGTGAAGTCAACCGAGTGTTACCAGTTTTAAAACCATGTTTCTAATGCATACAAATTGCAGTTATTGATAATGAATAAGCACGATATATAAGAATCGACAGCAAAACAGTCAAAAGACAAGTTCACATGTGTATTACTGGTTGGTTGGTTGGTGTTTTTACGGTCTATCAACCTTTGTAGGCTATGCAAGGTCATTAAGCATGAAAATCACTAGAAAAGTTTAGAGTAAGCGCTAATCAAGTCACGGTGTCCCTAGTTATTCACCTCTTACGAATCGCGTAGGGAGACGCCGTGGGTCCATTCTGACCCTCAACCCACAGGGGCTGGAGATGAGGACATATTTCTTCAAAAGAATACCACATGCTGTTGACGTAATATTTATATAAACAGTCATGTGTCTTCTCTAGATAAGGCGATATTGTGACCAGCCACGACAAAACCAGTGCTAAGTCGCGCGGCACTATTTTGCGCAACGACTGAAAAAAGGCAGGGAGGGTCAATCTGGGTGATTTTCACTTTTTGTTAAAAATAGATTCTACATGGTTCAAACTATCATGCCAGTAAAGGAAACATGTTGAAGAATTATATTTTGATGGTAAAATAAAGACTTTTGTGTTATGTATTGTTTCAAAAGGTCCCTGTAATTAGCGTTAATTGCCTCATTTTAGCCGCAATAAACACACCTAAACCCTTGCAGAACCCCTTCATGTTATATACCGATAGAAAGGCCGCTCTCTCGGCGTTCCCGCTCTGTGGATGACGAAGAAAAATAAAGTCAGCTATTTTTGGAATCGGACTTTGAAATACCTTTGCTAAGGTGTTTAATGTCTGAAGAGGGTAAATCTTCGGAGTACGTTTTTTTCAAAATGACCGCTGCTTCAGTACCCAACTTGAAATGCCTGTAACTCCTATTCTAATTAACTCACACTGTTCATTCTTATATCAAAACAAACAGAAATGAATGCAGAATTCAAAAATATTAAAACCCTATTTTGTCCAAAAATCGACTTAGCACTGGTTTTGTCGTGGCTGGTCACATTTTTTTTATGTATGAATGTCAACATTACGTTGGCAGTGAAGGCAGATTTAAGGCCCATTCAGTATGGCTGACGAATCGACACATTCCATTCACCATCCATGCCCAGTCGTCATGACATGTGCACTCCTGTATGTGTCAATGTGTTCAGTCCAATGCACGCGTTTATCATCTCCTGTGTAACGAGTAGTTGACATGAGCAGTAAATGAATTATGACATCGTAAGTAATGAATACTGTAGGAATATGTCCCCACTTTCATTTCTGGTCTCAGAATGAACAAGTGCTCTACACAACGCGTTTCGTAGTGGGGCGTCAAGAATACGTGATATTTCGTCACGAAATGAATCGCATCTATTGATTCCGAGTTATGCAACACTTCTGAAAGAATCTTTATGCTCTTTAACCTGGCGGAAACCGTTTTTGAATTAGTTTATTTGGTGCAAAGTGTTAAAGCATTTTACTGTGCATTTTGGAGGGATTAAACATTTTAAAGAAAAACAAACCCTTATACTTCAGTCATGTTCAGTAATGTATTTATGATCACTATACCACTTTCACTAAAGGCATTGAAATCCATTTAATGAGCTGCAGATCGCCTCAGTTCTTAAAGTACTATTCATAATCGGCCACGTCAGTTTCCCACAAAGATCTGAAAATCGGCACCCATGCCCCCTACTCACTACAACGGGCTGTGGATCTCTTTTGCTTGAGGCTCGGTGGCACTAAGTCCGTGGGGCAGTGTTATATATGAATAATTACTGAACTGCGAGCTTGCAAAATGTGTGTGTGTGTGTGTGTGTGTGTGTGTGTGTGTGTGTGTGTGTGTGTGTGTGTGTGTGTGTGTGTGTGTGTGTGTGTGTGTGTGTGTGTGTTTGTGTGTGTTTGCGTGTGTGTGTGTGTGTGTGTGTGTGTGTTTCGATTCTCGTAGCAAAATGGGGATCCGGCAATGTGAACGTCACTCCGTTCCTGCATGCATGCAGAAGGAGGAAAAAGGGCGACTTTTCCTACTAACAAAACACTATACTACCAGTACATACCTGCACTCTCAGGAAGCGCAATCAACCTTTCGTCTTTGAAATGCAGAGGTGAAAATACCACAAACAAACCCCACAACACCTATTAATGAACGCATTTTAGAGCGTTGTGTACCGTAGTGGCTCGATATTTTTTCTGTAAGGAAGCAAATCAGGACCGATCTATTTCCTTCTAAGACCGCATTCACCCTCCACCGTTGAGGCAGAAAACGTGTTCAGATTCGCAAGAAAATTCACGGGCTGGCCCCCTGAATATTATCATACCCACTTCATTATATGGTTTCATGCCAGTTAAGCCCCGTCTCTCTCGCTCTTTCTCTCCCTTCCTGATCAAAGCATCTCCTTTTTGGAGAAACTGGCCTATATCCAACACACGTCAATGCTAGTGAAAGGTGCGTGAAGCGCTGGCTGAAAATCTTGAAAATAAACTATCAGA
Organism: Theodoxus fluviatilis; assembly: GCA_034096865.1. Classification (NCBI taxonomy): domain Eukaryota; kingdom Metazoa; phylum Mollusca; class Gastropoda; order Cycloneritida; family Neritidae; genus Theodoxus; species Theodoxus fluviatilis. Next base: position 86,378 of record JAWQFJ010014734.1, on the reverse strand, counting down.
TTATCAAAAACACCAATGTTGCAAACGAGATACTGAAGAAAAACTAAACGCCTTTTGTACAAATATTATTTAAATTAGTGAATATTCGTCAATGAGTTTTTTCTGTGGTCTCATTTTACTCCTCTCCGTTCCTGACGTTCCCCTCTTCCTCCACCGCCCCCTCCCTCCCCCTACTACTCCCCCCCCCCCCCCCCCCCCCCCTGGTAACACGTCATTTCAGCGCCATCAATTCAGCGTCACCAATTTAGCGCCTCCAATTCAGCGCGGTTTCTTTTCAGTGCCGTACATTTCAGCGCTGAACATTTCAGCGCTGCCACCAGTTTAGCGCCACCAATTCAGCGCGGTGTCTTTTCAGCGCCGTACATTATGACAAATAAGCCCTACTCTGAACCTCACGTATGTATATGTGAGTGATTATTCACTAAGGAGTTGCCGCAATGTCACGTGACAAACAAGCCCTGCTCTGAAATGTAAATATGTGAGTGATCATTCATGCACGAAGGAGTTGCCGCAAAAATTTAGAAGATTTTGTTTAGCAGTTTTGCTGGACAAAAGAAGGCCTGCTCCAAACCTGCTGTGAAAAGATGGCCAAAGTTTACCGCAGTACAAGGAAGAGGGATAAGATTGTCTTTGATGGATTCTCTTATCGGTTTGACAAAACGAGTGGCAAAGATCCAGCCTTGTCGTTTTGGCGGTGTGATGTCGACGGCTGCAAAGCACGGATCCACATGAAAGCAGGTGACGTTGTCCAGGAGAAAGGAAAACATCTTTCACACGGTCGCAACCTTCCAAACTAGACGCTGCCAAGGCAGTATACAAAATGAAAGTTCAAGCAAAAGAAACACGGCATGCCACTCGTCAAATTCTGGCTGACATTCACGAAGGACTGTCCCAAGCCACTGTGACAAGTCTCCCAAGCAAGCAATCAATGACGAGGACGATTCAACACGAGAGGCAACGGAACAATCTGCCGGCCCTACCAGCCACCCTTGCAGAACTAAAAGAAATCCCAGCAGACATTAAATGGTGAAGTGTGTGTGTGTGAGTGCATGTGCGTCTGTGTGTGTCTGTGTGTGTGTGTGTCTCTCTCTCTCTCTCTCTCTCTCTCTCTCTCTCTCTCTCTCTCTCAGTATTTCTCTCCTTCTTTCTCTATATCGCCCTATCTCATCTCCCTTTTTCTATCTTCGATGAAAAGAATCCAATTTTGTGTGACAGGTTCTCTCTGACGGAACCCCTTTTCTGGCGTATGACTCTGGTCCAGGGGCGGACAGGATTCTCGTTTTCGCTACACCAGATGGTCTTCAGTTGCTATTTGAGCAGAGAAACTGGTTCGCTGACGGAACCTTCAAGGTGGCTCCTGCGTTCTTTACTCAAATCTACTCGCTTCATGTACTTTACATGGAAACAACCACTCCGGTAGTTTTTGCCCTGCTCCCAAGCAAGTCACGTGCCACGTACGATAGACTTCTTCAAGCTTTGGGTACGCTCAAACCAGGAATTGCGCCAAGCACGTTGATGACAGACTTCGAAAAAGCTGCGATCTCAGCACTCGTTGCAGCTTTCCCTGGATTGAGGTTACGGGTTGCCACTTCCATCTGGCACAGAACGTCTGGCGTCATATTCAAGACAATGGACTCTCAAATGACTACAAAAACAACGCAAATGTCGCGAAATTGATGAGAATGCTGCCAGGTTTGGCATATCCGCCTCTTAGAGATGTCGAGTATGCCTTCGAAACTGTCTATGATCCCACTTTGCCTTTTTATGAAGCACGTGGCCTACCAATATTGGACTACTTCGAGGACACATACATAGGCAGACCTCGCCGCCGCGGCCCCCGTCTCTCGCCCCTTTTTGAAATGCAAATGTGGAAGGTGCATGACCGAGTTCTTTTGGATGCAGCCAAGTCCAAGCAACAGTGTTGAAGGCTTTTACAACGCTTTTCAGAACCATGTAGGGGCGTACTCACCAACTTTGTGGAAGCTCATTGCAGTCCTGAAAACAGAGCAAGCGATGGTTCAAGCTGACGTTACGCGTCTTATCGGAGGTCAGACTCCTGCCTCGAAGCGGCGAAAGTACAAAGACTTACAAAAGCGTGTGAAGACCATAATCATGCAGTACAATGCAGGAGGTCGTTCTCTCATGGAAACGATGGAGGGACTTGCATTTGCGTTGATGTTTTAAAACTGAAATGACGGCGCTGAAGTGTTGGCGCTTAAATGCTGGCGCTGAGTGAAATGTCATGGAATCCGTTTGATTGAATGCTTGGTAGAATGGCCAGTCAGTCGGTCGATCGGTCGCTTGGTTGCTTGTTTGCTTGGTTGTTTGGATGATTATTATGTCGGTGAATTGGTTGCATTTTGCGATTTGTCTATGCAAGAACAATAAAGTGTGTTGACAAATGGATTCAGCTTTGTCCTTCATAGTTTCCTGCAGGTTACAGTGTGCAAATTCGATTACGTATTACCTGGACATTTATCGATTTCGAAGCGTCTGGATTCGAACAACTGCTTCTGATGCCGCTTCCACTGAAATGGCCCACTGCTAATTTCGGCAGTAGTTTTCGCGTGTGGCAGCTTGAGGTTTCCGTGGCTGCGAATTATTTTTCGGGGTTGGGGTTGGGGTGGGGGTACGGGGAGAAAATATTTGAAAACTTATTTCTAGGTTGCCGATCATGACGAGTCATGGGCAGCTTATAACCCTCGAATTGTGTACGTTATGTTCAGCTCCAAGAGTTTTTAATCCGTTCTTCATAAGTAAACAATTTTATTTGTTGTAAGTGATACTACATTTCTGTCACTTGTCACCATCTCTCTTACGCCTTGTGTTCTTTTTAACCAATGCACATTGTAACAGTTATCTCGGGATGGATGGTGTATTGCATATTTTGAACATTTTTCCCGACTCGGGACCCCTGTTGCATGTCGTGTGAAGTGATGTGGCAAATAAATATAGGCTCAATAGCCTAAACTAGCTCGTTGGTATGCTCAGCGCTGTACTAAATGCCGAGCAAGCCAGAGTCACATTAGATGTTGACGCCATCTCGTCTGCCACACATTTCCACGGAATAATGGGGACGGATGGAAGGACGAATGGATAGATGCAGTTTTTACGGCCTATCAGCCTTGAATGCTTTTTAAAGGCCACAACGTTGGTAAAACACCACCAACATTTTTTAAATTAATGCATAAAATATATTTCACGACAGTGGATTCTAGTACGATTAACTTTACAGCTACATCAGGACTATGAGATGTTCGAGTCCCACTGCCCATCAGCACGCGTGGGCCGTGTAAAATCGCCAGCGACTAAAAATCACAACAACCGCCAGAGCAAGATTCAAATCTCGGTTACCCTTGTCACCTAGGAAGTGCATGGGGATGGATGGGTGGATCAGCCGTATAGGACCGAGCACGATCATTTCGAGATGGATGGATGGACAGTGTTTTACGGCCCATCAGCCTTTTTAGGCTATGTAAGGCCATTTAGCACGAAAATCACTAGAACAGTTTAGAGTAAACGCTAATCAAGTCACGGTGTCCCTAGTTATTCGTCTCTTACGAATCGCGTAGGGAGACGCAGTGGGTCAATTCTTACCCAGAACCCACAGGGGGAGATTACGAGAATGGACAGTACTTCAGAATAAGCGCAAATCAAGTCACGCTCAGGGAGACGCGGTGGGTCTATTCTCACCTCCAACCCGCAAAGGAGCACAATGGCGATACATTCTAACCTCGTTTCAAGTACTATGCACTAGTATGGGATTATTTTAACATTGACAAGTAAGACTAGTTAGCTGACCGTACACCAACCATAATCTAATTTCGATCGTACAAGCGCTCTATTTAGTCCTAGTTAAACATTGGAATCGCCACCGCATTGACAATAAGAAATAACTCGAAAGATCAAACTATTCGGCAATTTGTTTCTGGCCGCGACCGGCACAGGTCTTGGCAAGTTCAATATTCCTCTGCAGTGACAGTTCGCGGCGCCTACGCCCGGCCACTTGGAAAATAGCGCGTGCGGTGCACTTCACTGAACGGTCCAGTCCACAAATCCCACGTTTAATCCTGGCAACAGTGATAAATCCAGCCATGTGTTTATAGCAAAATGATCTGTTTCAATGTATAAGTTTGAGTTGCAGTTTACGAGGAAAGAATGATGAGCATACCATTGCATTTCTTGTGTTGCAGTTCTTTTAAATCACTGCTCACAACGAGTCGGTATCTTAGACGCCGTTGTCGTAACCGAGTTTGGTCTTTTAAACCAGAGAGAAATTTATTATAGTGTAGCATCTGCAAACTGTCAAAAATATTTCACGTGGTTTGATCACTGGACGTAATTGTATGGCTATGGTTGGTTTTAAGACTTCTATTTAAAAAGGCGATAGTAAAAAGTTAATTTCGAGGTGGGTAGACTCAGGTGGTCTTAAGCGAGGTTTCTCTGTAAATCGTAATTCATCATCATGCAACAAAACGCACAGTGGTTTCATGTAGTAACGTCTGTAAGCAGAACGTGTCCGTCAAGGTTGATGTTGGTGGAACAAGGCCATCACCAACCGACAGTTAAAAAGGGGGGAGGGGTTCTTTCCACAGTCGCTAATCACACTTTAAAAACAAACGCCACAAACAAACATTTAAAACAAAACAATTGACTCAATACAGATGTGCATCTTGTAATAACTCATATGAAAAGATTATCACAAAAATGTTTACCAAAAAAAAAACAACAACATTGGAATCTGCACTAAATGGCACCCAAGACGCCAAAACCCGGCTAATCCTGCCAGAGCTTCCGTTTCCCCGAAACTGTTCAAAGAAAAAAACGTTGATTAAAAATTACATTTAGATTCAAATTATGAAATTAACGTAGACTCAAAATAATATGGATGGATGGATGGATGGAGTTTTACGGTAGGCTATGTAAGGCCATTAAGCACGAAAATCACTAGAACAGTTTGGAGTAAACGCAAATCCAGTCACGGTGTCCCTAGTCATTCGCCTTTTACGAATCGCGTAGGGAGACGCGGTGGGTCAATTCTTACCCCGAACCCACAGGGGGATCAAAATAATATAAAGACGTAGACAAAACAAAATAAATAAATAAAACGCGCAGCGGGCTAACGGAGAGTTACAGCTTTTAGTCCTCCAATGCTTCTCCAAGGAGAAATAAGCTTCCCTTTATATAGAATTATCTGCGTTCACTAGTGGGGAATGAACGTAATCCACGTGCAACAGGGAATACGCACCATCAGGATGACAAAGTACGTGCAACACGCACGAAAAAGTAACAATCCCGAGATAACCTGTGAAAATCCAATCACGGACAATTAACCCGCAGAGTGCCTTGCTCAGCACAAAATTACTGACAATCAGATGGACAAAATGAAGTTTCACGGACCGTCAATCTTTGTAACTCAAACGTGCACAAAAATCACTGTTTTAGAATAAACGCATAAACTAAAGCAATTATGACCCTAGTTGTATGCCTCTCACGAGGTGTGCGAGTGTTGGAATGCTTTGTATGAGTGTGGACTTTTCATTGTAAACGCCATGAGCTTGCCTATTGGGGAAGGTATGTGCGTATTAAGTAATCATCTGTATTATTATTATTATTATTATTATTATTATTATTATTATTATTATTATTATTATTATTATTATTATTATTATTACGAATCACGTAGGAGATGTAGTAGGACACTTCTTACTTCGAACGCAAAAGGAAATATAACTGAAATAGAAGAGCCACCCAAACGAGCCCAAAATTAAAATAAACATATCTGAGTCGTGACAGTATCAAGGATATATAGCAAGTCATTCATTCTTATTTGAAATCACAGAGGTCTTTATTTGAAGTAGCTTCACTCCCCGAAGACTCCTCAAGCTGAAAACATTTTAGTCCAAGCCGGTGGACGAGAGGTCCAGGAATGTTTACATGTAACTGGCCGGCACTAAACTTTGACTCCTGCAAAGGGTGGCTTCGGCGCTATAGACAGAAATACGTTATACATGGAATAAGTCCAAACTAGATGCTTGTTCTTGCAGAAACGCATACCAAGCGGCCCAGTAATCAGAGTGTAACGTGAAAAGCTGTGGCGGGGCTATGCGAAGGGCGAATTGTGAGGAAGCTGCAGAGAGCGGTCGAGGCTGTATCCCTGTGAATGTGGCACACGAGGCGTGGAAAAAACACGCTTTGCAGCCGTATCACTAGCTGTTGGCCGTTCAAAGTATGTGACAGCGCATGATAAAACAAGGCTAAAGTGGGGAAAATATACGTGACTTAGCGCTCTGATACTTGGCGTTTTCTCGAAAGCTGTTTTTTGTATTCTCGTCCTGTTCTCATGCGCGGCCACGTATATATCACTGTCATACCGCCTAAAGAGTTGGTGCGGATTGTTTTAGCCTATATTTCAGCTTTCTCTTTTTTTTCTCTCTCTCTCATCTGTCAATTTGTTCGTATCCCCGCTTACGGCCTCTCGTTTGTCTCTGTAGATTTCCGAAAGCATATACATAATATGTGTCATCTTGTCGGAGCGTGTCTGAGTTTTTTCCTCAGTCACTTTCTATGTTTTCTTGATAGTTCTTCATCTTTCTATTTCTCCATCTGTTGTCTGAGTGATTTTGCAAATGAGCGAAAGATGTGCCTGCCTGCCTGAACGTATGCCTGCCTGCTTGCTACCTGTCTGCCTGCTTGCTGCCTGTCTGCCTGCCTGCCTCCCTGTCTGTCTGTGTCTCTCTGTCTGCCTGTGTCTCTGTCTGCCTGTGTCTCTGTCTGCCTGTGTCTCTGTCTGCCTGTGTCTCTGTCTGCCTGTGTCTCTGTGTGTCTGTGTCTCTGTCTGCCTGAGTCTGTCTGCCTGTGTCTCTGTCTGCCTGTGTCTCTGTCTGTATGTGTCTCTGTGTGTCTGTGTCTCTGTCTGTATGTGTCTCTGTCTGTCTGTGTCTCTGTCTGTATGTGTCTCTGTGTGTCTGTGTCTCTGTCTGTATGTGTCTCTGTCTGTCTGTGTCTCTGTCTGTCTGTGTCTCTGTCTGTATGTGTCTCTGTCTGTCTGTGTCTCTGTCTGCCTGTGTATCTGTCTGCCTGTGTCTCTGTGTGTCTGTGTCTCTGTCCGCCTGTGTATCTGTCTGCCTGTGTCTCTGTGTGTCTGTGTCTCTGTCTGTATGTGTCTCTGTCTGTCTGTGTCTCTGTCTGTATGTGTCTCTGTCTGTATGTGTCTCTGTGTGTCTGTGTCTCTGTCTGTATGTGTCTCTGTGTGTCTGTGTCTCTGTCTGTATGTGTCTCTGTGTGTCTGTGTCTCTGTCTGTCTGTGTCTCTGTCTGCCTGTGTCTCTGTCTGCAATCCCCCTGCGGGTTCGGGGTAAGAATTGACCCACCGCAACTCCCTACGCGATTCGTAAGAGGCGAATAACTAGGGACACCGTGACTGGATTACGTTTACTCTAAACTGTTCTAGTGATTTTCGTGCTCGATGGTCTTACATAGCCTACAAATGGTGATGGGCCGTAAAACACTATCCATCCATCCATCTGTCTGCAAGTGTCTCTGTGTGACTGTGTCTCTGTCTGCCTGTGTCTCTGTCTGCCTGTGTCTCTGTCTCCCTGTGTCTCTGTGTGCCTCTGTCTCTGTCTGTGTCTCTGTCTGCCTGAGTCTCTGTCTGCCTGTGTCTCTGTCTGCCTGTGTCTTTGTGTGCATGTGTCTTTATCTGCCTCTGCGCGCACGCGTGTGTGTGTGTGTGTGTGTGTGTGTGTGTGTGTGTGTGTGTGTGTGTCTGTTTGCCTGCCTGTGTCTGTCTGTCCGCTTGGGTCCGTCTGTCTGTCTGTCTGTCTGCGTGTGTCTGTTTGTCTGCTTGTGTCTGTCTGTCTGCCTGTCTGTCTCTCTGTCTGTTTCTTCCCCCCCCCCTCTCTCTCTCTATCTACCTATCTATATCTGTGTCTCTCTCACAAACAGACACGCGCGCGCGCACGCACGCGCACACACACACACACACACACACACACACACACACACACAAGCACACACACAAACACACACACACAAACACACACACACACACACTCGTATTGTTATTTTATAGATGAGTAAAACTGTAATGCAATGATGACAACTTTTATGATTGTGCAAAAAAGGAATGTATTCATTCCACCGAAAATATAACATTCAATACCTGTGACACAAATTAGGAATCACATGTGTCAATTGATTTGCAGTTATATTGCCAACTCTGGTTTAAGGCATGCAACTTACTGCATTCAAACCTGTCACGGCAACAACATTTTAAAGACATACTTGTATATGAACCACGTTAAATTCTATAGAAGACAGGACATTAAAAAAATAGTAACAGCAACAAGAGCACTCTCGTTTTATTTTTCATTGACAGCCTATTCTCAAGATGTTACTGTTGTAAATTATTCCTCACGCAGTGATTGGAGGGATGAGGAATTGAAAACACAAAGTTATCAAGTGAGAGACACCTATAACTGCAAACTACATGTGTAACGGAGAAACTTTCATCCACTACATCAACGACCATGCCTGTACGGCTCGTATGCGCTACATTTCGCAGGTGGCCCTCTTCCTGCCTTCCCGCAGGAGGCTCTTTGGGGGAAAAAAACGTCTTTCTGTGTATCTCTCCACTTGTTTTCAGTTGATCTTGCACATAATTTTGTTGTACTTGCCTTTACATGTATAGCCAAATCTCTATCATCCACACGCCGTCTGTCGCACTTTCTGTCTCTCTCCCTCTCTCTCTCTCTCTCTCTCTCTCTCTCTCTCTCTCTCTCTCTCTCTCTCTCTCTCTCTCTCTCTCTCTCTCATTGACCCACTTTCCACCCCACGACCCGCCTTGAATCCACAAAAAATGTACTTGTCTGTACATGCATAAGCACACTGTATGACGGGGTAAGACCCTGCTTGACTCTTGGTCACCATGTACATCCCCCCACCCTTCACCACTACCTTTGCGTTGCTGTATTTCAAGAAGGAAATGAAAGCATGCATGTTCGTTTTCTTCCTATTTGCTTTCGCCAAAATTGTTCATGTATGCAAAAGCAATACGCTCAGAACAAATGTAAAAATTGTGATGGGCCGTCGGCCTTGCAATAAAGAAATCAAAGTCAAGTCTCTCTCTCTCTCTCTCTCTCTCTCTCTCTCTCTCTCTCTCTCTCTCTCTCTCTCTCTCTCTCTCTCTCGCCAAGTACGTGGCTCTCGCATCCGTGTGTGTCTCACAGCCGCGGTCGACACTGCGGAATCTGCACGACCTCTCAGCCAGGATTCTCTTGGCAGGAGACGTGGAAAGACAGCCAGGCCCTTCACATACGGGCAACACCGCTCCTGGGACGTCTAGTGAGGATGCACAACAGACAAGGGAAAGAAGTCAGGAGGACGACACGTTGGACATCAATTGGGAACGGCGCTTTGAAGACCTGCAAAACAAGATGCAGATGAAATTCGACCGGATGGAGAGAGAACTACGATGGCAGAAGGATGCAGTTTCTCAGATTGCAACCCTCTGTGAACAAGACGTGAAACGACGCACCGATGTTAATGAAGCGATCTACAAAGAAATTTACACCCTGAGTACCGACTTTGAAAACTTCGCTTCGGACGTCCAGAACAGAATTCGAGACGACGAAGACCATGCGAACGAACATAAAACTTTTCAGAGTTTACGAGGACACCCGAGAAATCTACTGGAACTGTCTGCAAATCGTTATCCAGATATTTCGTGAAACAGTTCCCAGCGTGCCATGGTCTAAAAAGGACATAGTGGGAGTTTAACGGCTAGGTGCACGGAAAGGAACCCATGACAAACCCCGACCCATCCTCGTCGAAATGTCCACGTTTATGGACAAGTTGACGCTTCTCAGATATGGAAAAGGTCCAATGAAGAACGCGGGAATAGGGATAGCGAGCAAGTTGACATCCAGGCAGGTAAAAACTCTGAGCGACCTACGTGAACAAGGGCATGAAGCGTACTATAAGAACAAGCTCTGGTTCAGAGATGTCAGGCGAGAAGAGAGAGGGCACTACAGACCGCCAACCTACAGACGGAAAAAGTTACAGCGGCAGGGAAATACAAACTGTTACACCCGAGACTTTGAGAGAACGTCTGACAGCAGACGCGCTTTCTTCGAGAGACCACTGCGAAACGAGGTCCAACAAGACAGCAAAGTTTCTTGTTCTGGAGGGACTTGGGCGGCGCAAAACGCTCACCCACGACAAACAAACAAGGCGTCCATGCTCAACAGAGCCCTATTTCCCCCAGCAGCAGCCGAAACACGCAGTGGAGAACCCATCTCAGAACTTGAGAGAACCGCCCATGGTATCCCGGCGTGGAATAGGGTGATGATGACACTGGACTCCAGCAAAGGAACCCCGCCACAGGCTAACAGGAAAGCGAGGAGCCAGAACTCTCCTAACCAAGAAAAGCCTGGAGTTGACGATTGGCATGACTCCGAGGTGCCGCCTTCCTCTAGCGAAGTGGATTCGTTTGGCGAAGCTGAGGAAACGGTCGAAGACACCGGTGAGCATGACAATCATACTGGAGGCACTGTTCTAGCTGATACCCAAGAGGGCCAGGACAAGGAAGCGAGAGAAGAGAGGTAAGAACGCACAGAAATTTAACTGCCCTTGATCACTAGAAAGACGACGCAGAAATCCATACAAGAGTGGCTGACTAGAACCTCTGGTGCGGAAGCACCGGACACCGCGACACGAGTCAAACCGCATCACAGGTCTCATCGTCAATGTGGCATGGCAGACTGAGGAGCTCACAGGTGCCAACGCACGAAGCAGAACGTGCGGAGACGCAGTTCTGACGAGGAGGCCAGTGCCCATTGCCAGAAACGTGTCACAGGCCACGAAGAGATAATGATGGTTCGATCCTAGAAGTTGTGTGTAGGAATGTCGAAGGGTTGTTGTCTAAACTCACGGAGCCAGGATTCATAGATTATATTCATAGGTTTGATGTATGTTGCCTGACAGAGACATTCACATCGTCAAACTTTGACACATATTTTGCAGATTACACCACATTCCACTCCCCTGGGGTAAAACTGTCCTCACAAGGCAGAAGCTCGGGTGGAGTGATGATAGTAAAGAACGTTCACGCAAGCAGTGTAACTAGGTTAGAAACTGACTGCGACATGTCGTTGGCCCTAAGAGTTCAAAACTCACAACTAAAAGACACCATACTGATCTGCGCTTATGTTCCTCCTGTCGATTCACCCTATAATAGGGATAAAAGCGTATCATCCAATATCACAGTCCTGGAGGGCATTATTTTACAGTTCCAGGAAAGGTATCTTTATTCATCAATTGTGATTTGTGGTGATTTAAACGCTAGAATCGGACAGTGGGATACTCACACAGAAGCAGATCCAGGAGACAGTGATGACTTCATGACACCATAGTGTGTGTGCACAGGTTTTAGATCTCCCAGGGTGACGCAGGACAGGACGGTAAACAGCTTTGGGAAGATGCTGGGAAACTTGTGCCTGGTACACAATGCTGTGGTGTTGAACAGATGTACGACTGGTGACAGCCAGGGTCGGTTCACTTATATATCTCTAAACGGAGATAGTATCATTGATTATTGTTTAATAATCGCCCAGTACCTCCCATACACTGTTGATCTCCGTATTAACATGCGTGTAGAATCACAGCATATGCCCCTTGAACTTGTATTTGGCACCCCTAAAACCCAAGCAATGCCAAAAGACAGTACAGGTCACATGTAAAGTTAAGTTGGGATAATAGCAAAATAGACGAAATTAAAAATAGAGTGGAATCGCAGGAGTTCGGTATCCAGCTTGCGACAGCCACTGCCACAATTGATGGCTCTATTGACGCTGCTGTCACCCAGCTCATCAACATGTTAAGTTGGTGTGTAGACTGTTTAAAAACAGAAACAAAAATCAGCGGCAAAATATAACTAAAACCACGATGTCCTTGGTTTTATAAGAAATGCCAGGAATGCAAGTACTTAGCTACACAAGGGAAGGAATCCTAATGTTTGCAGATGCGTGATGCGGGGCACGGATGAGAAATTGACAAGATCGGTAGTCATGTACATATTTTTTGCTTTAAGACTTAGGGAACAGAACTTGTGTGTAGACAAACCTTCTAAGCTGTCCAGGTTCACGGACAATAAGTTGTAATGTATTGCAGATGTAAACGAATGGGTTGATGTATGCCTACTTACTGTCCACCTGTACTGTACTGTATGGCACCATTTGTTCGTATTTTTTATCATTCCCCATTGGTATGGGTATGCAATGGGCCGACGGCCTCAATAGTTCAGTTCTCTCTCTCAATCTCTCTCTCTCTCTCTCTCTCTCTCTCTCTCTCTCTCTCTCTCTCCTTCTTCTTCTTCTTCTTCTTCTTCTTCTTCTTCTTCTTCTTCTTCTTCTTCTTTAAACTATTTGATACACAAGTTGGGCCAGTACTTGTATATTCATCGGAACTGTGGGGCATGAAGGATTGTTCTGACGTGGAAAGTGTCCACCTACAGGCATTGAAAAAGGGTTTTGTACCTGCCGTCACAAACCCCTAAAATTATTGTGTACGGGGAGATGGGGAGGTATCCCTTAAGCATCAGTGCTAAAATACGTGCAGTGAAGTACTGGCTGAGGATTTTACGAATGGATCCATCCAGAGTTCCTCGCAAGATCTGTAATATGACGTTACATTATGAGAAAAATCCTTGGGCCGATGACATAAAAGGTTTGTTATGTAAACACAACTTTGAAAGTTCGTGGAATTTGCAATGTGTCCAGAATGAGACTCAGTTTCTTAGGGATTTAAAGGGGCGTCTTATTGCCGAGTATGTACAGAATTGGTCTACTGCTCTCGCAAACAGCACGAGATATGAGTTTTACAGACAATTCAAATTTTCACTCACTAGGGAACTGTATCTGTATGATATTGATAAACAAGTTTTCAGAAACACTTTGGTCCGCTTCCGTGCGGGGGTCAGTGAATTGTATGTACATAAATATCGTTATACCAAAGATGCTCATATCTGCTTCATCTGCCCATCATGTAATGAAGAGAACGAAGATGAGCTCTATTTTTTGTTTAGATGCCCTGCTTGTGAAGTTTTAAGGCAGAGGTATATTTTCTCTATGTTTGATACAAGATATCACATTGATGTACATGATGTTGTGGCGAATGAGAACGTGGACATAGCACAATCATCGGCCATGTATGTTTACTATGCCTTTAAATGCAGACAAACAGCACTGGGCAAAACCGATGAGTTATGCCGATAATTAGGTTGTGATAGGCCGGAGGCCTGCTCAAATACAACTGTTTGTTCGTTCTCTCTCTCTCTCTCTATCTCTCTCTCTCTGTCTCTCTCTATGTGTGTCTCTTTCTCTATGTGTCTCTCTCTCTCCATGTGTCTCTCTCTATGTCTCTCTCTCTCTCTCTCTCTCTCTCTCTCTCTCTCTCTCTCTCTCTCTTTCTTTCCTGACACGATATTTCACTAAGCTATTCGACGCACAGTTGCAGTCGTCGCTATTTGGAGCCGGAAAATCGGGTCTACATTTACAGGAATAAAGAAAGACTCCATACAATTACCTGCAAAATAGTTCTTGTGCTGGATTCCAAAACACTTAATTTCTATATACGGCGATCTCGGAAGATTCCTACTCTTTGTTAATAGTAACATCGGGTACCTAAAGTATTGGTGGAAGCTGTGTAAATTGAGTGATGACAAACTTTCGAAGCAAGCATATACATGTACAATGCATTCGAAAACTTCTCTTCCAGAGATACGAAGCTGATCTGACCGTGTGGTGGATTTATTCGCCTCTTACGAATCGTGTAGGGAGACACGGTGGGTCAATTCTTTTCATTCACAACCCACAGGGGGACTGACCGTGTGAAAAATTCTGCAGTTTTGGTTTTGGCTGTATATGGCTTAGTGGAGGCGTCACCAATGAGAACAGTTCTTGCGTACTTTCAAACAGATTGGTGGACTGCTACTTACAGAAATGGAACTGCGTAAGTAAGGGTTAGTACTCGAATTTCAAGCAGCATCGGGGATTAGAATATCATCTCAACTGGATAAACATTTAGAAATTCCGTGATGCACTGGTGCGATTCTGAATTAGCATGAACGATCTATAGGTTAATAGGAGATACCTTGACGACGAAGATTTGAAATGGCCATTTTGTGAAGATAAGGAGAATGAAGAACCTGTCCTCAGCCAGTGTAAAGCATATTGCGACTTACGACACCCGTTTACTAAGCATCATAACTTGCCGTTGTGTTCAGTCATTATGCAGAAGTACAATGCTCGCTATGTACATTTATGATGCATTCGAAAAGCGGAATATAATGGGCATTAGGCTATATTTCTCTACATGCATGTCAATATCTGGCACTCATATCACTGTTTTGATGTTTGTTTTTGCAATGGGCTGATGGCCCTGCCAATAACATTTCATGTTCAAGTTCTCTCTCTCGCGCGCGCGCTATTATGTAAATAGTCTCATGAAATTGCATAACTCATGAAAATGAGCTGTCCAAAAGTGTCTGCTTAGAGGTTCGCTACGCTGATTGTGCTTGTATTCGCCACTAGAGACGTATAATACCAGGTTTCTGCCGTCAAACTAAATCAAAAACCTGTTGATAATAAAGTTTGGTTCATTTTCTTAAAGTATGTTGTGTTTATTTTATCAGTGATGTCCAGGAGAAAAAAGAAACATACGTTTATCTGAGGTACTGACACCGATCACTCCCGTCTGTCAGAAGCCGTGTAAGTCGAACGCTCCGCTCGCATTCTGTTTCACAGAGACTACTTAGTATATGCAGCAGCTTTTTTGCAACAACCTACCCGGAAAATGTCCAAGAACTAATGGCTGAAGGTGAATCGGAAACTGATCCGTACATGCTGTCAGGAATTATGCGACAAGTTGATCCAGGGAAGGATCCTGTAAGAATATTTATTTTTGCCAGACAGTACTCTTTTTTGCCGCTATACCAAAATCAAAGTAAAAGTGCGAGGAAATGACATTGATCTACGAGAATAAAGGAGACACGGAGCTTTCCAATGGTGGCAGCAGTTTTTCAATAGCTTGTGTGTGCGTGTGTGTGTGTGTGTGTGTGTGTGTGTGTGTGTGTGTGTGCGTGTGTGTGTGCGCGCGCGCGCGTGTGTGTGTGCGTGCGTGTGTGTGTGTGTGCGTGTGTGTGTGTGTGTGTGTGTGTGTGTGTGTGTGTGTGTGTTCTCGAACATGCTGTTACGACTTCTATTCACTTCACATTCCAAGGGGAAACCACTCTCATGAGAAGATGGATGAAGCCTGCCTGGCACTTCCGCTGGTGTACTCGGAGACGCTAAGATAACATTTCCCCTGAGGGGAATCGGCGCTTCGCTGGCGCCGTATTTCAATGGCATGCTGCACTGCACTGACAGCCTCTTGGTCTGCCTGGCTGCCCTGGGCAATGTCCACATCACCATGTCGAGAGATCGCGGCGACGCCCAGCTGTCAAGGGTTCCCAGCTACTGAAGTCTAAATCAACGCTTGGGGCGAACATGTACTCGGCGTACAATTTCATGTTTCGTTTATGACTGCATTTACACCTGTATGTGCATCATAGCTGCTGAAAACAGCAAGCAACTGACGCAGTCGAAGTCTGTATGGCTGTGGAGGCCACGGCTGTTACAGTTTGTCAGTCATGAAATTGCGCCGTTGATGATTGTCTTTTGTTCATAATTGCAGTTGACACGTCTGCGAATGTAGTCTGCCTGCAGACTGCTTTGTTGTGCACGAGAAGAGGCGAGTTCACAGCTGTTAACGTCTGTCATTGATGAAAAAAGTATACTGGCAAAAGGCAATACAAAGAATAGTTAAAGACTGCCTAAAACATTAAAATAAGAAATGAATAATCCAGTCTTCTCCCGTTCCAGGGACTAAACCACGGCACTGCTCCTCGCACATAATAAACTCCAAAGCTTGCTCGCCTAAATCCGCCTGTCAGGAGACAGGGTTTTAATAGGCGAGTAGGAGGTCGAGGAACTTAGTATTATTCACTCATGAAAGAGGAGAGACTGGATATGGCAATTGCCGGGAGCTGGTGGTCTACATATCAATAGTAAACAAAGTGTTGAAAAAGTTTCTTTTAAGATGATTTTTTATGTTTTGCCACGTCATAGACGTTGAACCAACACTTACACAGTCACACAGATGGCAAGGTACATCATAGATGTTTAAATTATAATGTCATCAATGAGGGTTGATTTGCTTTTTTAATACCTGGCAAACTAGTGTTGGATTGGGTCTCATTTGTCAGAATTTGCCATAATCAAAATTATATGTATTAGAGACATCGACTAAACTGTTTTGCATCACTAGGCCATGCGTGTGCG
>JAWQFJ010014734.1:40000-65000 GCA_034096865.1 Theodoxus fluviatilis | reverse complement strand
GGTCCATGGATCTATATATAGATCCATGACTGGGTCAGGACCGAGGTGGGCGGGGTTGTCAGTCGTCAAGCAGATCTCTAGCCAATCACGACATTTGGCAGTCTCATAAACATGCGTGTGTTGTTCTCCTACCCTTTCCATTGGTTACTCCCCCGACCTTTCGTGGTGATCAACTGGATAATTGTTCTTGGCTTGCTTTAAGTAGCGATACTACGGTAGGAAACGTATCATTTCTCGTTACCTCGCAACTATGGAGCAGCACATCAAACGCCCTCCAAATGCGCTCATGGTGTTTTCCATGGAATTACAACCCATACTGGCACAAACAGAGCCTGGTCGGAATCATGCCGATAGTTCACTGGAGCTGGGTGAAATGTGGAGGAAAATGAGCGGAGAGGACAAGAAGAAGTATTTCAACGCAGCAAGGGAGTCCACCATTCGTCACAGACAAGACCACCCTCACTACAGCTACAATCCAAGAAGGAAAAAGAGCCTTTTCCCGCAAGCTTTAAGCAGCCAAGGCCAACTGGCGCCACGAGCCAGCCCGCGACTGTCCCGCCAGCTGTACTGCAGCCTCAGCACACCCGTCCACCGACTTCAGGTGAGGAAGTCAGAACCATGGAACTCCTCAGCACCGCATTCCAGCGAGGTGAGGAGTTTCTGCGGTTCTCCGCCCCCCTCTCCGCCGCCACCGTGTCGCAGCTCCTGTCTTCTTCGTTTCCAGACGACATCATGATTGAGAACATTTGCGACTTTGTTTTAGAAAACGGGGCTCGGCTGACAAGGTAGGAGATGGATGGATCGATGTAAGCCTGTCAGTCTGTGCAGGCAAGGACTGCTCATTTACTTTCCAAACCACTGGTAATTGTTGAAGTGTAAGAGGTGATGATGGAGTTGATGCTGATGGTTGTGATGATGTTGGTATTGATGATGATGGAGTTTTACGGTCTGTCAGCCTTTGTAGGCTATGTAAAAGCCATTAAAATCACGAAAATTGCTAGAATGTAAAAGTGAGGACGAGTAAAGTTAACGTTTTCCTGCATACTCGCCTTTGATGAACCGCGTAGGGAGACGCGATTGTTCTATTCTTGCTTCAGCTCCCAAACGGAGAGAGAGAATCAAAGCTGCGTAAACTTCTCTAGTATCTCGCCTTGTGAAAAGCATGCGAAGAGACACGGTGGGCCCGTTATTATGACCAAATCACAAGGATTGTTATCATGTTTCTTTAATAAACCGTTTAAAAAAATGCGAGAAACATATTTGCTGTTTGTTATATCTGTTTAACCTCAAGCTATCGTCAATCCGGATTTTTGGGTCTTTAGAGAGCGGAGTTTGAGCGTGTGCGCACATGTGTGTACTTGCATGAGCGCGCCCGGGCACGTGTAAAAAGGTGTGGTTTGAATATATTTATAGATTTTCACCCATGTCTGTCTCTAGCACTTTACACGTTACCCCATGATCACTGGGCCACTGGATCAATTCCTCACTGGTTCCTACAGGATATATGGTGACACAGGGAAGTTTTCTCTCTACATTAATGGCTGTGCCCGTGCCTTGAAATACTGGTTCAAGCTGGGTGCGATGAGCATCGAAAGACTACCCAAACCGGCCTACCTAGTGCTTTGCCACTACCCAATCTCTGAGAGCAGAAATTGCTTGCATAGACTTCGATTTGGCTTTGTTTGAATGAACGGAGGTGTTGGAAATACGAAAGCCTTTCTACACACATTTAAGCATAGACTAAAAGATTGCTACTTACAGGAACGGCACAGTACTAACTGCAGCAGTGACAGGTACAAATGGTATTCATTATTCAAAGAACACTGGGGTATAGAGAAGTATCTGTCTTCCATCTATATAAGGAAATTTCGAAATGCACTTGTCAGATTCAGATTCGGAATTAACGATCTAAAATCCAACAGAAGATTTCGAGGTGTGCTTGATTTTCAATGTCCATTCTGTCAGCAGAAAGAAGACGAGGAACACTTCCTTATAACCTGTCATGCATATGACAAACTGAGAAGAAAATACCTCAAACACATAACGGGTAGACGGTAAAGTTCGAGGTTGTGTATTTCACTCATGCAAAATGCTAATGAAACACTGTCAAGATCACTGGCCATGCTCATCTATTACGCATTGAATTACAGAAAATGTGCATCCGAAGCAACTTATACAATTATTTTGCAAATTAGTCGGAACTTCAAGAAGTCCGTAACATTATTCTGATGTAGATATAAGAAGCGTGTCGTTTGAACGCATGTAATTACAATGGGCCGAAAGCCTTGACAATAAAGTTCAGTTCAGTTTCTCACTGCTTCCTGGCGACACACTGACACGGGTAAGACACAGCCAGGTACTGGCAACAACTCCACATTCAGGGGAGTATACCAACCCGATGCTGGCTCACGGCCGCATGCGAGGAGTAATACTGACGCAGACTATGTTCGCGCCCATGGCACACGTGGCATCCAAATGGTGTCTGGGATGTCTGAGATATTTGTCCTTCGCCGACGACAGAGCTCTGTTGTCGACGACTTCGAGCGAGCTACAAAAATAGATTGCCTAGTTAAGATATCGAGAAAACTCGGCATAACGGTGAATACCAATAAAAACGAAAGTTATGGTATATCGACGAGGAGGCTACTTACCTGAAGGAGAAAATGGCACATGTGTAATAATAGATTAGAAGTGGTAAACGCTTACAAGTATCTAGGATTAGTTTTCATGACTAGATTATCTCCTAGTGCAGCTCTTGAGGACACTGCCACGACGGGCAAACAGAAAAATGCTCATGTATTGAAAACTATGTGGAATTTGCATAGTTCAAACACAGCCGTTTTCCTAAGACTGTTTGACTCTCAAGTACAGTCTACCTTGTGCTATGCTTCAGAAATATGGGGTCTAATCAACAGAGTTCAGATATATAAAAACTCACCTATTTGCATGTAAGAGATTTCTAGGGATAGATGTAAGAACTCCCAAGCATCTGGGTATACGGGGAGCTAGGCAGACACCCACTATCAATCAGTACCACCATAAGAGCTATCAAATATTGGCTCAGACTATGTGCAGTGCTAAACCACAGGCTCCCCATGCAAGCCTACAACATGCTGCAAGATTCCCCCTTCCCCAGCCTTTCTGTAAGGCAAGCGGGCCAGCTGACCGCTCTGTGACCCTTACTCTGCTGAGGTCTGACTGTTGGTGCAGCTGCCCTGTCGCATTTGTTTGCCTCTCCTTGTCCAACAGGGATACCGTCTCTTCTGATATCACTTGAAGTTGTTCTCTGACGTCTATCAGTTCCTTCTCCAAATCTTGGATTCTGGATGCTCTTGCTTCATCATTCTGACTGCTGAGTTTCTTGGTCTGGGCTAATTCTTCCTCTAAGGCACACATTCTGTTATCTTTTACACGGTTTTCATCAGTCAGCTGTGAAATGTTTTTCACACAACGACTGATTTATGTCCATGAGTTCCTCAACGTCAGACCTGAGCAACTCAATTTCTTTCGTGTATTCCTGTAATGCTAGACTGGAGGGTATTGATCCGAGTTGCTTTCTCAGCCACTTCTTGACTTAGTTTTTCAACCTGGGTCCTCAACTGACCTTCCTTCATTTGAAGGTCTTCCACCACAGTCCTGTCTAGTCTCTCGTTCGTTTCTGAGAGAGCAGATTCCTTTTTTTTTTTAGCCTATCTCCTTGATCACTGACCTCATCAGTCATATTTATCATGCTATTACTTTTCTCTTCTAACTGTTCTCTAAGCTGGTCCACCAGTTCTGCATGTCTTTTCCTCTCTAACTGTGCTTCAGCAAGAGAAGATTCCTTTACTTCTAACTTCTTAGACGTAGCCGAAAAGTTTCTGGTTAGAAGGTTATTATGTGATTGAGTGGAAGAGAGGGCATCAGTGACCTCCTCAACACGGGCCTCCAAAGCTCTTGCCCTGGCTTTCTGCTCTGCCAGGTCCTCTCTCAGGCTCTCCACAGACGCCAGACTTACATCTTTCTCACGCTCGACAGTGGTGCTGGCTTCAAGCAGCTCTGCAAGACGGTTTTCAAGCGTCTTTACTTTTCCCCTCGTCTCTTGAGCTTTCCTCTGCAGAGCATCATTTTGTGACTGCAGTGACTGACACTTGGCCTCAGACTGGTGCAGCTGGGCCAGAACTTTGCCGATCTTTCTGCTTTTCTCCTCATCAGTGGCTGTGAGGGCGACTCGGGTCTCCTCAAGCTCTATCTGGATTTTCCCGAGGTCCCTACACTTCTCCTCCAGGGTGACCGACAGTTCCTCTGCAGCACGTTCCAGGTGAAGCCTTGACGCCTCCAGCGACTTCATGTCTTTCTCAAATCCGAGGACCTCCTCTCTGGCGCCTTCGAGTTCCCCTTCAAGCTGCCTGCACCTTTCTTCCGCTGCCTTCAGTGCTGTCTGCGGGACCTCGAAGCCCCAAAGTGTAGCTAGCAATGAGTTCTTTTCCTCTGTCAGGATGCTGATACTCTTTTCCAACTCCTCTGCCTGCAGGTCTCTTTCCTGCCGGGATGGTTCTAGCTCTGTTTGAGCTAGCTTTAAAGATGTCATTGTAGACCTGAGGGCTTCGTCCTTGTCCATGATTTGGTCGCCGAGATCATTCACTTGCCTGGATAAGTGGTCAACCTTCTCTTCTGCCATCGCCAGTCTCACTTTTCCATCAGCCACAACGTCTGTCAGATCGTCAATGGTCTTCATCATCTCCTCTGCCTTGGTCCTCCATTCTTCCTCCTCATTGGATGTCTTCTTCAGCTTGCCCTGCAGGTCTGCAGGGGGCAGGGAGTCGAGTTCAGCGAGGAAGGCTTCGATGCTCTCTGTGCCCAGCAGTTTCCTCTGACACTCCTCAAGCTGCCCAAGCAGTTTCTCGGTGCGCTCTAGCTGAGACAGCAGCGGGCGCTCAGCGGCCTGACTCTTCTTCTTGTCTCTGAGGGCTGCCGCCAGAGCGGCCGCTTGGGAGTCCCGGGACAGCACGCTACCCTCCAGCTCGCTTTCCAAGATCTGCAGCTCGGCAGCTTTGAGGGCGTTTGCCTCCTCCACGGTGAAGGTCTCCTGCTTGTCCTTGCCAATCTGCCTCTGTAGCTTCTGCTGCTGCAGCCTCAGCTCCCCAACGCGGTGTTTCGCCTTGGTCAGCTCCGCCTTCAGCTCAGCTACTTCGTCGGCCTTACTCCCTGTTCCTGCTTTCATCAGCTCTATGGTGGATGCCAGACTGGAGATTTCTGAATCTTTGCTGCCGACTACAGATCTCAAGCGTTCTAGGGAGTTAGACACGTCTAGGATTTCCGCATCTCTGTCGCTCTCAGGAGAGCGTTCTGGTCTCCAGACTCCATCAGCCTGAAAGCAGCTTCGTCCAGAGAGACCTTCATTAGAGCCAGCTCGTCTGACATCTGCTGCTTTTCCTCCTCCAGCAGGCTCCTCTTGTCCTGAATAGACATGGCGTCTCTGAGGGCTTCCTCCATCTCGTTCCGCATATGCTCCAAGGCGCGCTCTTTCTCAGACACGGACCCTGAAGTGAATGTCTGACTCCTATGTTATTAAGTTTATTAAGTTACCTTTGATGTGATTGACTGTTATTGTATATTGAAATGGTTGTGTATGTATGCGCCTTGAGCATGTCTTAACTCATGGTAAGGCGCTATATAAATCCACACATTATTATTATTATTATTATTATTATTATTATTATTATTATTATTATTATTATTATTATTATTATTACTCTCTCAAAGCAGCGATTTCTTCTTCCAGCTGTTTCTTGGTGGAGATCGCCTCATCCCTCTCCTCCTTGGACTTCGAGAGGTGAGCTAGCTTGGACAGCAGGAGGCTCTTTTCTTCACGAACAGACTGCAGCTCGGACTCCACAGCACATTCCCGAACCTGTTTTTCGGCCAGCTCCCTGGAGAGTATCTGCGTCTGTAAATCTAGCTGCACTACACGTCCGTCAGTGGAGCTTTGGCTGGTCTTCCCTTGGTCTTGGAGGGCTTCCGCTCTGTCCTGTGCCTCTTTTTTTTCTTTTGGGCCAACACCTGCATCTCGTTCCAGTACTTCTCTTCTGAAGACTGTCTCTCCTTTTCAAGCACTTTGCACTGCTGCCTCAATTCCTCCAGCTCTTTCAAACGTTTTTCCTGTGTCTCCACTGCCTCTGCGGAGGACCTGATCAAGGCAGGGATCATTTCAGTGAAGCCAGGCTGCCTGTCCATGTCCAACCCAAGCAGTGCTGCCTTCTCAGCAATGTCACAGCAGATCGATTCTCTTTCCTGGACCATTGACTTCAGCTGGTCCTCCAGGTGTGATGTTTGGGATTTCCAATCTTCCCACTGGCTCGTAAGACTCGCTACTCGGTCTGTCAGTTGGGCTATTTCTTTGTGGAGCTCGTTCTGAGCTGATTCCAATGCTTGGCATCTGTCTTCTATCAGGTCTTTCTCACTTGCAAGTTGGAGGAGTTGTGAAGTCACTTCGTCCTTTGAGATTCTGAGTTGCTCGCTGCAGGCCTCTAATCTTGTGCACTTTTCATCTGCAACCTCTTTGGCCTCCATCTTTTCTTGAAGTTCTCTCTCAACTTCCGCCATTCTGGTGACATAGTTTTCCACTTTCTTGTTGCTCACCTCAAACTGAGCTGTTTTTACCGTCACTGCTGTCTTTTGGATCTCCAGTTCCTCAGAGAGGCTGCCGCACATTTGCTGCAAGAGCTGTTTCTCCTCCCGAGACGCCTGCAACAGGCCCTGCATGTCCTCACTCCTGGACCTCTGTTGTCTCTCGGCCTCCACACGGTTCTGCAGCTCTCCCTCCATAGCAGCAATCCTCATTTCCATCTCTCTGGCAAGGCCGTCCACCTCCCTTAGCTGCCTCTGCAGAGTCTCCCTCTTTTCTTCCAGAGCAGCCTGCCTGCCCCTCAAAGATTGGAGTTCCTCTCTGGTGGCATTTTCCACAGACGACACCGACCAACACATAAGAGACACCCTATCGAGAAGGCGCATTTATTTGCATGCAAGCGCTTCCTTAATGTCGATATAAAATCTTCCAACACCTTGTGCTATGGCGAACTAGGAAGATACCCAGTCTATATTAGTGCTATGATGAGAGCTGTTAAGTACTGGCTGAGACTATGTAAGATGCCAGCAGATAGACTTCCAAAGCAGGCCTATTACATGATGTTGAACGCAAACCCTCCAGCCCAGTTTAATTGGGAACAATCAATTAAGCGGAATTTGTCAGAATTAGGATACGGTTATGTATGGACAAACTACGTGATTGCTATCTACAGGAGTGGGCAGCAAAACTTAGCAGCAGCACTAGATTTGCTCTCTATAAATCCTTCCAAAATAATCTGCAGTGTGAGAGATATTTGTGTACTATAGATATTAGACATTTATATATGTATTCATATGATTTAGATTAGGAAATAACGAACTGAGAAACAATATCCGATCGACATCAGAACAGAGTCCACTGAAAACTTGTCCATTTTTTACTGAAATTGAAGACGAAGCCCATTTTATGCTTTACTGTTCTGTTTATAAGGACACTAGAGAAAAGTATTTATCTAGATACATTCAGCGAACATACTGTACTACTGTGGCATATTTACTGAATGGACGTGGTACCAAAAAAACTCGAGATGTTGCCATGTTTATCCATTGTCGCAAGATTGCGCAAGGGAAGTGAAAAGGAAAGAATAAAGAATCCTAAATTGTTCAATTGTCTTTGACTGGTACGTTGAGGACGGACGCTAGGCGTTATTTTTAGTAACTTGGGTCAGAGGGCACGGCCGGTTACTACCCACCTGGAAGGTGGGAGGGTGTGTTCACCATGAACAGGGGGGTGGATCGAATGTTCTTTTCCTAAGGTCACGGAAATGAGGCCGTGGACTTTGTCCTCGCACGTGTTGGTTCGCGTGCTATGACCTCGTGATTGGAAAGTTACGAGTGATTTCATTGGCTAATGAGATCGGGGCCGCTGGCCGCTAAGCGTTTTGGCGCCTTCAAGAATCACTTCATGGCTTGCTGTTTGAGCGGGCAGGTGTGTCGTAAGCGCGTTCCGCTTTAGGCACGTATTGGAGGCATGCCGCCTCATGCGTGTGCTAACACCTAGTCGCTGGGGGCACTACAGCGAGGGTGACGACCACCGTGTTCAAGAATCTGCATGAGGTATGTGGGTTGGGTTGTAATTTAATTGGAATTAATTGGGAGAGGGGGAATCGCCATGATGTTGAACCGTTGAATGGGAGTTGGGCGGGAAAACTTATCTCTTGTTTCGCCATCGAGTTGCTCTGTGAAAAGTATGGGAAAAGGGATTGCACCACTCTATATTAACGGGAAAGGGTAAAACAAATGGGGTTCTCTAAATAACGCCACGTGGGGCGTGTTTTTTCGTCATTCTCGATTCTGGGTCATGCCGCGGAATGAATGACGAGTGGATGTAGGCCGACTGTGGTTACCGTGTGTGACACATGCCTTTATTCTCTTCCAGATTCTTCAATTCTTTGATTCCAGATTCCTTGTTCTTTGACTAGTTCAGTCATTGCTTGGAAGGCCTGAGGGGCTAGTTCTTTGTCAGTAATTCCATGATTATCACGTCTAAGGGAGTGATAGGAATTGGGGAGGACCAGTAGTAGTTGCTATCCTCCTATCGTATCTGTATTGTCTTCTGGGAAGCAAATGAGTACAGGATACGGGGTGTTGGACGTATGAACTTTGTGTCGCTGAGCATAAGTTGCTGTGTCAGGACCCAAGATGTAAAATTAATAGATGCTACGGAGCAGTCTATGATTCTCTAGTGTGCCCTGTAAGAGAATTTGTCCTCACCTATACGCGTTGACTGACGCGCGTACACGCTGGGCGTGTGGATTGCGGGAGGCTAGCGCCTATGACCGCTGATAGAGGTCAGGAATGTCAGGAGAGGTCAAGGTTAGTTGATAGACGCTCTGCCTGTAGTACATTGCCTCGCTTTCTTTTGTAACGCACTGTGTTGTGCGAATAGTGTGACTCGCCAGAGTAGTCACGGGTCTAGTGAGTAAAGCTTTTGTCTATGGGTTGGGGTAGGCAGGCCATCCCTGGGCCGAGTCGCCGCCACCATCGCCTGACATCTGCTGTTCGTCTGCTGGGGAATCCTCGAGTCGCCGGAGTGACTCGACCTACTGGGAACCACCTGCTGGAGGAACCCGGGTGCCTGGGGCTACCTATTGATGAGGGAGTGAGAGGACTGTCTCGCTCGGATTACCAGAGACGCTACCGAGACCAGGAGGCCTGGGGTCGGAACCTCATGCGCTCCCACCACTGAGGATGCAGAGGGTTGGCTGAATCGGATTTATGTGTGTGTCTTCTTGTGCAAAGAGAGACGACTTTGGTAAGCATTGGCTTTTCTATAAATCTTTTACCCGTCGAGGTCGACAGCTGAACTCTTGATGAACTGTGATCCTAGTGTTGCTGAAGTGCTTATCAGTAAGTGGTAGTCAAACCAATCTGGACAGTTAATAGAGACGCTATCCTTGGAAGCCTGAGCAGAAGGTCTATTGAAAGACGCTATCCCCCTACCTTGCTGCAAGACGGTGCGATTGGAGTTTTTGAACCACTGCATGTTGAACTAATTCTTGTCTAGAGAATTGAGTTGTACTGATTGTCATTTCACCCTTCTCTCTGCCGTTATCGTGTTAACGGAGGGAGGACGCCTTTTTCAGTCACTGTAAGAGTGAACTCATTCACAAGCAAGGCAGCTCGCTGCCGTTGTATGCTAATTATGGCTCGGAGCCCAGGTCAACCTCAGCGGCTGCTGTGATTGGCCGAGCCCGAGCCGTTTCCTAGAAGCCGGTAAAAACCCCGCCCACTGGGGCGAGTGAGTGTTTACGTTTGGGCACGTGTGAGGTCGGAGTGTGTTGTTGTTTTTGGGGTGGCCACTTTTTGGGGTGGGCTTTTCTTTTAATTGTTATCATTGATTAAACTTATTATTGAAACTGACTTTACTCCTCAGTTGTCTATTTTTGTTGTTGTTTCTCCCCTTTTTTATGCTATTTATGGTTGCAGAAACATGGGGACTGGGTTTTGTATGAAAACCTTGTGGATAGTAGTATATGATAGTCAGTGGTGAAAGATTATTTGTATACACACCACCAATTACGTCACATCCATTATTCTCTGAAGATTCGAGCAATGACAATCAACATGTCAACACGTCACTCATGTGATGAAGGAGGCTCACTGCTAACTGAGTGCTATCGCAGTTAAGATGAAAATCACGTCTCTTTTACTGTGTTGTATTTTAACCGGCGTATATACTATTGAATCTCCAATGTAATGTCCGTCCAATTTAATACATTCCAGTTAATAGAAGCGCTGTAAATGAGTCAGAAGTTGTACGAAATGTTTGTAAACAGCTGTTCTATACGCAATGTGAGACTACATGTCAGGGTCAAATCCTATGGGGTGACCTACAATTCCGAATTAGTTCCTAATTTGTAAGCACTTATTTGTTTTACCAGTTCACATTTGTGATGTCGAATGAGATACCAAATCGAAGAACGTGGAATTGCATCAGTGCAACCGAAGATGTAAATTCTATTTGTAGATCGTACAATGATACTGTTGTTATCTTAATGATGTATGTAAACTGTTTTATAATGAAGGGTCGTTGGCCGGAATAAAACTAATCAATCTCTCTCTCTCTCTCTCTCTCTCTCTCTCACACACACACACACACATACACACACACACACACACACACACAAACACACACACACACACACACACACACACACACACACACACACACACACACACTCACTCTCTGTGGACTGGACAGGACAGGACAGGACAGGACAGGACAGGACAGGACAGGACAGAACTGGACAGGACTGGACTCATTCAGCGTCGCTGAGACTAGTGAATATAGTATCTCTGTGTTCAGAATGGACTGGACTGACTGACTGATCCCACCGCTCCTCTTTCCTGTTGTTGTTGTTGATGATGATGATGATGATGATGATGATGATGATGATGATGATGATATGGATAGACATTCTTGTATGTATTTTGCCTTTTACTTCCTCAGTCCTCTAGCCTCCAACCCCCATTATCGATCCCCACCATTCGCCTTTCCACCATTCCACCATTCCCCTTTATACAACACAAACTCAGAAAGAAGTCATTTGATGATGATGATGATGATGATGATGATGATGATGATGATGATGATGGTATGAGGATGATGATGATGATGATGGTGATGATGATGATGATGATGATGATGATGATGATTGTGGTGTAGGTGTAAATTATGACGATTTTGGATCCTTGCTGGTATGTACCTTTGTTGTTTTTCTTTCCTGAATTAAAAGTGTTTAACAAATAACTTTTTAACATAATTTTTACATGAGCTTCCTAAACTTTCCATCATGTTTACTATAAATCATCAGCTCCTGGCAGCCCCATCATCAGTTGTCTCCCCTCCTGTACAAGTGCAAATGTTGCTCCTCGGCCTCTATTCGCCCATTGAATTCCTGTCTTTTGACAAGTGGATTCAGACAAGCAAGCTTTGGCGCTTGATTATGTGCAAGGTGAAGTGCCATGGATCAGACCTTTGGACATGAGAAATCTGGATTATTTATGTCTGTCTGTTTTGTCTGTTCTGTTTGTCTTGTCTGTCTATCTGTTTATCTGTCTGTCTGTCTGTCTGTCTGTTTGTATGTATGTCTGTCTGTCTGTCTGTTTGTATGTCTGTCTGTCTGTCTGTTTTCTCTGTCTGTCTGTCTGTTTTGTCTGTCTGTCTGTCTGTTTTGTCTGTCTGTCTGTCTGTTTTGTCTGTTCTGTTTGTCTTGTCTGTCTGTTTGTATGTCTGTCTGTTTTGTCTGTCTGTCTGTCTGTTTTGTTTCTGTTTGTCTTGTCTGTCTGTCTGTTTGTATGTCTGTCTATCTGTCTGTTTTGTCTGTCACCTAGTGTCGTTACCCTTAAATGTAATCATGTATGTGCATGAACGAGCCTGAATGTACATGTCTAAAGTATACATCTGTAATGCATCTTTCCCTCTGTGTGAGTGTTGGTTCAACGTCTACGACATACCAAAACCAAAAACAAAAGTGTACCAACAGGAGCTTCCTCAATTTTTCATCATATTTACTATATTAAAAATCGTCCATCAAGTTCAGTCTTCATCTAGTGGCATTCATGCAGCAAACACATGTGACAACATAAAAAAGGACATCACAACTGAAATATATTTCAACTTTATTTCTGAAGTTGTTAGACAAGTATAAGAAATGGCATTCGTTGAACAGTGCAGTAGCAAAATACCACATGTCAATCCAGTTTCAATCTTTAAGTCTGGCTTTGACAAGAGTTTCTTTTTAGCAGCTTGCTATTACAATGCATCCATATCTGTACTCACAGATAAACTTCATTTATGAAATACGTTTTTGGTCAAAACTACAAATATTTGAGAGAGAGAGAGAGAGAGAGAGAGAGAGAGAGAGAGAGAGAGAGAGAGAGAGAGAGAGAGAGAGAGAGAGAGAGAGAGAGAGAGAGAGAAACAAATGCACTGAACTCAGTACTCCAAGTCAAGTTGGTCCCATGAGTTGTATCATAGTACAAAAATACCTTTCATGCAGGAAT
Source organism: Theodoxus fluviatilis (assembly GCA_034096865.1). Classification (NCBI taxonomy): domain Eukaryota; kingdom Metazoa; phylum Mollusca; class Gastropoda; order Cycloneritida; family Neritidae; genus Theodoxus; species Theodoxus fluviatilis. Next base: position 52,385 of record JAWQFJ010014734.1, on the reverse strand, counting down.
TTCCTCTCATACACACATATATATACTCAAATATGTCCACCCCACCTCTATTCCCCCTATCCCCCTCCCTCCCCAAAAAGAATGACATAAGAACATTTGCCCATGTCAACACAGTACAAAAGATATCACCTGCTATACGTTGATCAGCTGTATCACCTGTCTGCACAAAAACCTTATCATTTTCTTGATATACAATAAGAGATATCAATCCATGTTTATTTCTGGTGGTGATATTCAGACGAATCAGAGTTAGCTTTATTTGACTTTTTCCATTAGTAGAACACATTATGCCTTTGTATTTTCATGTGCATATTGACAGATTAATTGTAGATCAAACTTGTCAGGTGACATGCTACCCAGATTTTACACTGTATTTAAAACAGAGTTCCCAGCTGTGATTATATGATAATCATTATGATAGTTATGCAAACACAAAAAAGAGGAGAGAGAGAGAGAGAGAGAGAGAGAGAGAGAGAGAGAGAGAGATTGATTGATTGAACTTTATTGATTGCTTTAACTTTATTTTTCAAGGGTAATTCATGAGTTAGGCATAACTACGTATCTTACATCCAGCCCTTGTTAAAACAAGCAAACAAACAAACAAATCCAATCCGATCTCCCACCCCTACCCACCCACCCACCCTCTATCTGACACAAAATTCACACAATAACCCAGGTTACAATCCATTCATGGTAACGAAATACCATGTTGAAAATAATCACGAAGTGAATGTAAAATGAGAAAGTATCTACGATGACTGCATCAGAAAAGTGTGCAGTTTCAATTAAAATTTCTCCAATGATTTTGCAATTTAAGAGAATTGGGTAGTGTGTTCCACACAGCCTCTGAGTAAGATAGACTATGTTTAAACAAATCAATCATAATTCATATGTTGTGGTATTATTAAGTTATGTACACGAATATTTGAATGTTGGAATAAGTTTATCAAATAATCAGGCACATCGCAATCATTAATTCTCTTCTTTAAGACACATTTATTCAATTGTAAATGCTTATGAAAAGGCAAGCTATTAAGTTCTTTCATTTTGTCATTTGTAGATAGTGAACTATCTGCTATCATAAGCTTAGCGGCTCTTCGATACAATGACTTCAGCCTTTTCAAGTTAGCGTCACTACAGCCATCCCAAATTGTTGATGCATAATTAACATGAGATAAAATATGAGCATGGAAGAAGATTTTGCAAGTTTGAATGTCAACAATTCTTTCGTTTCTCAAAGAATCAAGAAAAAGAGGATGAAATAAAGGATATATTTGATGTTTTTGTCTTATGGTAATCACCATATATTTTGTTTTGGAAGGATTTATGATAATGAGATTTGAAAGCATCAGGAACATATTTCATCCAGGCTCCCTTGAAGTTTTGCTGCATTCAGTTCTGACACCTGAGGTTGAAAGTGTTACATCACCAGCAAACATATCACATGTAACCTCTTTATCAGAGATATGTAATGGTAGATCATTGATGAACAGGCAGAACAAAAGAGGACCTATGACAGAACCTTGTGGTATACCCACTTGTAAATGGCCATAAAAAGAAGCATGTCTATTGAATAGACATACTGCTGTCTATCTTTTAAGAATGATTGAAAGAATTTTACTGTGTTACAACCATTTAGATATTGTGATAATTTTTCAATTAAAATGTCATGATAACCATGTCAAATGCTTTCTTTAGATCAAGAAAGATGGAACCAATCAACTGTGACCTATTAATGGCACAAAGCCAAGAATCAATCAATCAAGTTAATGCTGTGTGGTAAGAATGTTTTGGCCGGAATCCGGATTGAAGAGAATAAAGTAGATCATGTTTATTCAGATATGCCATCAAATGCTTGTAAGCATGCTTTTCAGGTGGCCTTGACAGTACAGAAAGTACTGATATGGGTCTAAAATCATCAATATTCAAAGGGGTTTTCATTTTTGGTAAAGGAATACCTGTTGCTATAAATTTCCCATTCATCTGGAAACTTGTGATTGATGATACACAAGTGTTATATGAGTGAGAGATTCAATAATAATTATGTGGAATAGAAAATTTCAAAATGAAGGTGTTAATACCATCATGTCCAACTGATTTCTTATTCATCTTCTCAAGAAATATGCCAACTTCATGAATGCCAAGAAGTGGTATAACAAATTCTTTAGACTCGGACAATCTTCCTTTGCAAAAATCACTTGAGAGAGAGATGCTAATGCAAGGCTTTTTCGACAAGGCCTCTATTGAAAAGGCCTCGAGTAAAGCAAAAATTGCATGTGGGAGGCACACATGATTACGTTTGTTTTTACGTGAAACCTGAGAAAAAACTACAGGAAACACACAGTTCTGCCCTCACAGTAAATGAGCAGCAAAATCATTATTTGGATTACTTTCCCAAAATATTCTAACAAACTTGAGACCATGTCAGGAGAAATCCAGTTTGTTATTAACATTATCTGCTAGATACCCCGAGACTGTGACCTTTTCTGTTTTTCTCTTGCCACTCGTTTTCACAAGTGAAAAAGCTAAGTATGCAACAGGAACAATGCATTTGAGAAAAGTTGTCACGTTTGCAACCTAACCAGACGTTTCAAGGCAATGCAAACTATTGCAAGTACTTCGGAAACTGTTCCAAGGGGAACGTGTGTACTGGGCATTCAAAGGCAATGAACAGAAGACACAATGAAAAAAAAAGAAAATAATGTACGCTTTATAAATTATCAGAGCAAAATCTTTCCTTATACATTGCTAACTATACGATGTACAAGATAGCTTGATAGTGTGTACAAGTCGTATGGACAGATGCAGTAAAAACATTCCAAACCTTCCCGCCTCTGCTGCCGTTCTTTTAGGACAATCGGAGTTGCCTCCCTTAAATTGAGCATCGCAACATTCGGTGAACTGTTGTTTGCATGCAGAGAAAGACAAGCAGGGAAGGCGGAATATTCAAACTATACAGTAACATAGTACCCGTACTAAATACTAAAAGGAAAATATTTTTTCCAAATACACAGAAGATCGTAGCACCTTTTTTTACGTGAGCAGCACCAACTGAAGCCAAGCGTCCCGGTTAACGTATACTCACGATCAAGGGGCTTACGGTACCGCGAGGACGGGTATCCTTCGCTCTCACCTCAGTTTTCAGACAATGTTTTCCACAGATCCATCCAATATGCCATCGAGGAAACGGATTGGGTCATTAGGCAGTGTAACTGTATCCACCAGGGCTGTGATGTCAAAGGAAGAGTCGTATCCTGTGTAATCCGACTCGCTCAGCACGCTGTTCAAAGCACTGCCTAGGGACGGGAGAGATGAGCCCAAGAACGACAAGATTGATGGTATAGAGGGCATTTCCTCCACAGGGATGTCAAATTTGCAGAAGCTTTCCAGGTCGGGAAATCCCAGATCCTGAATGGGTGGAAACTCGTTCTCTGCCATCAGAGGAATCTGCGGCTGCTGGTGGTGGTGGTGGTACTGCTGCTGCTGCTCTTGCTGCTGCTGGTACTGCTGCTGCTGCTCTTGCTGCTGCTGGTACTGCTGCTGCTGCTCTTGCTGCTGCTCTTGCTGCTGCTGGTACTGCTGCTGCTGCTGCTGCTGAAAGTACCCATCTTCACAGAATCTCGACGACTCCGGTGTTGCAGGAAAAGCGGCACTCGGCGATGGGACCTCTGCGCTGAAACTTGGAGTCCTTTGTGACGCGAGGAGTTCCTCCTCAGACTCCATGGGACACGCGCGTTCCTTTGCCAGACTGGATTCCTCCGTCAAGCCCCCCAATGCAAGCTTAGCAGTGTGGAGAGCTTTGGCACCTGACTCCCGGCGGGGGCCCCGGCTCGACTTCGCCACCTTCCCTTCCTCTTTCGTCGCGGGTTGCTTTCTCTTCTGGGGACGATACTTGTAATCGGGGTTTTCGATTTTGTGCAACGCCTTAAGTCTCTCTGCTTCCTCCTCAAAGGGGCGACGTTGTTCCTTCGTCAGTTCCTTCCAGCGCTTACCAAGGTGCATTGAAATTTCTGCGTTGTGTCTCTCTGGATTGTTCTCAATTATGTTCACCCTTTCCATCCTACTCCAGACCATGAAAGCGTTCATGGGTCGCTTTACATGAGCTGTTGTTTTCTTACAGTTGGTGGCATCGCTGTAAGGGGTCGTCGAGTTGGGGTCGACTTGCTGCGAACCAAAAATGAACCCGGGTGGTAGTAAGGAATCTTCACGGCCAATGGGTGGTGCGTCTGGTGACGTAACTGCCGTGCTGATGAGAAGTAGTTGTTCGGAAGTCGCCATGGTTGCACTGGGGATGACCATGCTTGTGCCCTCGGTCTCTGACAGGTATAGTGTTGGCTTGAAAACGCTCCTCTCTCTACGGACAATCTCAGCGTAGCGACTTAGGCGCCGCCCAACACAGAGCTGGAGGGCGAGCGAGGCGAGGCGCGGTGTAGGGTGGCCTTTGTCCCGCAACGCGCTGTTCGCAGCCGCCTCTCTCGTCTCGTTTCTCGAGGTCTCTGCCTGTAGCGGACTACCAGAACGCCAGCCAGTCAAAGGCTATATATAGTCTTTGTGGGCCGAATCTCATTGGCTGCGAATCTGCCAGTTTGAGAGAAAACGATTGGTCGTCTGTGGCGCTGGTCTAGGACGGGCACGTCGGTTGATTCGCTGTGTTGGGGAAAACCCGCATTCTATTTCCGGCGCTAACTCGACGCCTCGCCGTTCTTGTCAAGGAAAACGCCACCACGCTCTCCGCTCTGCCCGGCAATGTTTTTCTCAGTATCGGCCTACTTCTCGCCCGACCTACATCGTCGGGTGCATTTGCTACCTCCCTTAAGTTCCTACTCGTTTTCCTCCTTCTGCCTCTCCTGCTGCTGCTGCTTCTCCTCTTGCTCCTCCTTCTGCTGCTGCTCCTCCTCCTGCTCCTCATTCTGCTGCTGCTCCTCCTGCTCCTTCTCGTGCCGGAGTCCTGCTTTTACTCCTGCTTCTTCTCCTGCTCCTACTTCTGCAGCTGTTTACGCTTTTGCCGCCTCGCGTCCAGTTTGTCATTCTCCACATGGCATTCTTAGGCATGATAGAAAAGCACCGATTCAAAGTGAAACATTAACTTACACGTGTATGTTTCCTCTACCTGTTTGCAAAGTTTGGAAGTCACTCCGTTAATTGCTGCGTCACGCGACTTCGCTCACGCAGCTTGGAGGAGATCTGGTTTGTTATCGTTAGTTCTCGACGGTTTTAGAAAGCCTGTGAAATGTATATAAGCAGGGCAGCGCAAGAGCGCACAATACAGAAAATGTAGAGAGCCTAAGTAGAGTGAAGGCAAAAAGTCCTCAATAAGGAGTGATCAGTCCTCTACGGCATTGTTCCCTAGAGTGCGGTGTACATCAGAGAGTACACACGTGAGATATAGCGTTCTGAGAGCACACGACAGAGACAGAAGACACGTGTAAGAGTATGGATAGCAGGGATTGTGTCCTCTGAGAATCCAGTCTTGAGAGTAATAAGCTATCATGGTAATGCTGCTTACTGAATGCATCGTTGTGTATCGACCAGTGCGTGAATAAAGCTCTTTCTTATGACTGTCGGATTTTGTGGACTTGGACTTCCCGACACAAGCTAGAACCCCCGTACAGATAGGATTATGCAAAAGGGACGAACCGCGACATATGGTTCCCAAGACGGAGAAACAGTCGAAGCAGTGACGGCCCACAACTGACATGGACGGCGAGAAACTCTCTCTCTCTCTCTGACCCAGTTTCGTCAAATAATGGAGCTACTCGAACGGACGCGAAACCACTCCTCTGGTCAGGAGAGCCAGCGTGGACAGACCAGATGCAATAACTGTAATAAGACAGGTCACATCGCTCGACACGGTCCATAGAGAAAGGAAAAGATCACCACCACCCAAGAAAACTCCACCCCGCACGTCGACGAATTTCGTTACCAGGCGCTGATCGACTCAGAAGCGACCGTTTCTGTTCTGAGGACTGGTCTGCGTCTCTTCAAGATGATGGAGAAATCGGAGGACAGACCGATCCCTGAGCATGGCGTCGTGACAGTGAAGGTGAAGACTGGTGAGCTTGTCATTTCTCACCCCCTCGTGATCGCCGACGTCGATGGTGACGTAATCTTAGGGAAATATTTTCTGCAGAAGTATTCCTGCGTGATAGACGGGACAGTTCCTCCTCTTGATGGTTATCCCGTCCAGTTGAAAGGTCTTGTGGGTTAAAGAAAAGCTTCATTGCTTCCCTCTGGAAACTTGAGGCGGATCACCGTTCAAGGGACGCCTCTAGTTGCTGCACACCTGCAGTCCATTGTCTGTTGGTTGGAGGACAGACCCATTTGCCCATTCTGGAAGGAGATCGCCATTACCATCCTCATCACCAAGTCCTACTGCACCCAGCGGGATGCCCTGCACCTGACGGATGGAGCCCTGTACATACAGTGGGTGAAAAAGAAAGGAGAAACCTGCCGCCTTCTCCCTGTTCTAACAAGATCTACACAGGAGGAAGCCCTGAGAGGCCACATGACGATCCAGCAGCTGGCCACCTTGTGCGACGGAAGACATAGCAACGCATCTGTGTGCGGTACTTCTGGATTGATCGGTACAAGTCCTTTGATGACTTGTCGGCGTTGTGACATCTGTGCCCCACAGACAAGACACCGCAGTCGTTGCAGTGACCAACCGTTATGCAGTGGTTACCAGGCCAATGGTGGGTACCCCCGTGACGTACCCCAGTGTGTGGAGCCGCTCCAGGGTATGCTGCAGGCGGCGCGGTAGTCCGCAAGGACAAACCTGCAGCGGAGCGTGAACTGAATGAAGTCAGGTTACGACTACAAGGCCGATCACCAGACCTCTTCTGTGAGATCTGCCCCATTGTTTTCTAACCCACGGGTTAAGATGGGTTGCACCACTAACCTGGTCCAGCCACAGACAGGACGTTATGAAAGCATAAAATAGGCAACATGCACGAAGGGGTATACCGCATCCAACAGCACCAGGGAGACCTACCGCCAGACTGGTGGCAGTCACCACGACGCCACCCTGATCCAACCGATGAGGAGAGAGAGAAACAGTGCACAGGACCTTCACGAAAGACGAGGGCAAAGATGGAGCAGCCCCTGAGGACGTGCAGACGTATTCGAGGCGAGGGCGGCGGGTGGTACTACACCCGTCTAGCTTCCTGTGGTACACATGACAAAAAGGCAGATTATACGGTCTCACATCTGTACGAAAGTATATATTCAAAAGGTTCCAGTGCTGCCGGAAAGGGTGGAACAGGCTTCAAAATGAATTTGTTTGCTCAGTTCATCATACGCTCTGTCAGTTTTTCAGAGTGGCCACAATCCAATACTGTTTATGTTACACAGCATCAAAGTAGAGAAAATCATGATATTAGTAAGCAAAAAAGTCTCAGAGGGGTGACGGTAATGAAACCTTCTTATCTCAGAAGCGACTCCAGAAATCAACGTGAACTTTTGCAGGCACTTTTCATAGATCAATAAATACATTTTGCATAAGATGTAAGTGTATGTCAGGATATGTTCACACAAATAAATTTTTCGCACAAATCAGTCAATATTTGTTACAGGAAATGACAGGGAAGCAAGGCTTCCTCATACGTGGACACATTTCTGACAACTATGTTGTTTCCATAGGAAATGTCGCGCTTGCAAGTGGCCCCACCAAAAACATTTCGGGCGTGCTCAAACGTGGCAATGTTCTGGCAACTATCCTGTTTCCATAGGAAATGTCGCGCTGCATGGCAAGCCTCAAAAGCAATGTTCTGTCGAGTGTCCACCCAATAAAAACACGTATCATTTTTCATGTCCGTCGGACAGTCCCTCGAACAGCCAATCAGATAGGTTTTTGTCTGTTATGTCATGGTAAAGAAGTGTCTCGACAATGCCCAAATGGCGGCCTCGCCACGCTCGATTCGAATATTCTGTGGCTTCTGCTACGCCATCTGTCAGTTGTAGGATGTCCTGACGCCTAATTAGGAATTTCTCGTACAATTCTTCATCACTGTATCTGTCTTGTGTGTGCCGCTTATTGCGAAAACCCTGTTGTCGTCACAAGGAGTGTAGCTGACTCGATCGAGTTTGAAGAAAACGTAACGCGAAAAATGTGTTGAATGTTTGGGCAGAGAGCGAAGTTGATGACAGATCTAGGATGTGATTTCGCACACAGTGCGTTTCGCTCGTTTTCTTTGTGGGGAACTGGTTGGTTGGGAGACTTGTAAATCGAAAGAAGTACCATAATATCACTATGAGTACGTTGTTACGGGAAAGTTGGAAAGATATCTATCCAAAGATACTCATTTTTTTGTATTACATGTGGCCTTGTGGGTTTCGTTGTCGACTACAACGCAGTTGACCTGGGCTATGTTTTTGGCAGATGCGCGCGTCTGCAGTTTTTGTCTTGTTTTTTAATCTCGCCAGTTTTATTTAGCGTATTACTGGAAACAAGGAATCTTCAGGTCCGTTCCAAAAAGCTTGCAATGTGTAATTAATTAGTGATCACTGTCTGCTCTACAAGAACAAAGCTCTATAAAACACTTATGTGACTTAGCGACTTACCACTGGCATCAGATTGTCGGCCAAAAGAACTGTGTGTGCGTGCGTGTGTGTGCGACCGTGTTTTGAGTGCAGAAAGAACGTGTAAGTAATTTCAGTTTGTTTACACTTATGTCCAGACTCCTTTGTGTGCTAGTTGTATAAATCTCTGAGTCTGAAGTAAGAAAACATTCTCTCAACGATCACTATCCTGTCATAGGTCATTCTTATTACCAACACGTAGAGGTAATCTACAAGCATGCACCACTTGTGGGAAAAAACGGAGCTACCAAAAGCACCAAACCAAAATGAATCTCAACAACTGCGTTGTCTTCTCTCAGAGAAAGAAATCTGCTCCAAGCGAATGGTGTGATGCCTCCTGTACGACAGTCCCCCTGTTTGTGTGCTGATGGTGATGATGATGGTGGTGGTGATGATGATGATATTAATGATGATGACGATGATGGATATGACTGAATCTTCCCATTCATTTCCTGCCCCACCTCCCCCTGTGGGTTCGGGGTAAGAATTGACCCACCGCGTCTCCCCACGCAATTCGTAAGAGGCGAATAACTAGGGACACCGTGACTTTGCGTTTACTCTAAACTTCCAGTTATTTTTGTGCTTAGTGGCCTTACATGGCCTGCAAAGGAAAACACTATCCATCCATCTATCCATCCATCCATCCATCCATCCATCCTGCCCCACTCCCATTCTCCTCCATTTCCCACCCCCTCATTCGTAGAAAGCGTTTAATGATGCTGATGATGATGACGACGACGACGATGACAACGATGACGATGGATAAAGCAATCTTGCAAGCATCTTTCAATTTACTCCCTTCAACCCTTGGTGCCCCAGCCGCCCAAATTGTCCCACCCACCCCTGTCTTTACACAATGCAAACCTGGACATCCTTGGGAAGAAACCATTATACTTAAAATGGCGACTGTTGATGTTTGTGGGTGTAAATAACGAGTTTCAGATCCTTGCCTGTATGCACTTCTTTCTTCTTTTTTTTCCCAGTATAAAATGTTAAAACAAAATACCTCCATCAAGTCCAATCATTACCTTGCACCATTCATGCAGCAAACACACTTAACAACACAAAAAGGACATCACAAGTGATATATATTTCATTTCAAATTTATTTCTGACAAAAATAAGACATGATATTCGATGAACAATACAGTAGCAAAACGACAAGCCAGTTTGAATCTAGAGTCTGGCTTTCACAACAGTTTATTTTTAGCAGTTTGCTACTACAATGAAATTCATATTTGTAGTCACAGGTAAAATTCACTTCTGAAATATATTTTGCGGTATAAACTTCAAATATTTCAGAGCAAGAGAGAGAGAGAGAGACAAAATCCATTGGACTCAGCACCCCAATTAAGTCAAGTTGGTCCCATGAACTGTATCAAAGTACAAAAATACCTTTCATGCAGAATTTTCCTCTCATACATACATGATATATACTCAATCAAACATGTCCATCTCACCAAATCCTCACTCTACAAAAAAATTACTGAAAAATGTATCATTCATGTCAACACAGTACAAAAGACATCACCTGCTTTGTTGATCAGCTGCATCACCTGTCTGCACTAAAGCCTTTTCATATTTTTGATATTCAATCATAGATATTAATCCGCAGGTATTTTGTGGCGGAGAAAGTCAAAGTTGGCTTTATTTGCCTTTTTTACCGAATATACATCACATTATGCCTTTATCTTCTCATGTGCATTTTGACAGATTAATTGTAGTTCAAACCAGTCAGGTGACATGCTGCCCAGATTTTACATAGTATTCAAAATAGTGTTCAACACAATAATTTTTACATACACACACAGAGAGAGAGAGAGAGAGAGAGAGAGAGAGAGAGAGAGAGAGAGAGAGAGAGAGAGAGAGAGAGAGAGAGAGAGATTGTATGCAGGCTATATGAAAAAGGCCTCCATTGGAAAGGCCTTCAGTACAGTAAAAATGTATAAAATGCACACTTGCATTTGAGAGGCACACATTATCACTACTGTTTTGTTGTGAGCCCTGAGTAAAACTGCATGAAACGTACAGTTCTGCTCTCATACAAAAATGAGCAGTACATTAATAAATCATTCCATTCTGCAAACATCTTAAAAATGGTGAGAATGTCATAATCACAAGAAATCCTTTTTTTCACACCACATGCTACAAACCTCAAAACTGTGACCTTCTCTGTGGTGCCATATCATAATTAAAAAAGGCGAATGCATTTTTAAAAAAAATTGCCGAGTTAGCAATCTAACCGTACTTTTTAAAGTCAATGGAATCCAATTTGAGTACTAGAAGGCGTTTCCAGACTAGAAGAATTTTGCATGGTTAAAAATTAAACAATTAAATAGAACAGAAAAAGTATACTTGATGAATATACAAAAACCCTACATTATGCGTTGGTAACCAAAAGTTTTCGAAGAACGCGTGAGATTGTGGCACAGTTATTTTGGTCAGGTACAAAAGACATTGACAAATGGCCTCTCCTTCCCGCCAGTGAAAATGGGTAGGCCTATCAGAGTTGCTTCCCTTTAAGAACGCAAATGCCAGCGTTGGAATCGTTACCTTTCACACCAATAATGCTGCGCAGCACAAACAACCCAAGTACTGAAATAACATGGCGTCCCTTACAATCAAAAAGACTCATTCAAAGCAGATGAGATTTACATGAGAGAAGCGACGTTCGACTGAGACCTGTTGCGGCATGCATGCATAGAAAGACTGACAGGGAAGGAGGTACACATTCAACTGCCCAGTACACGTCGAGTATCACAAGAATTCGACATGCGAATAGAAATACTGAAAAAGACTTCTTTTTTTTCCCTCGGTTATCGAGCACAGAGGAGATCGTAAGCTCGAAAATGAACGAGCAATGTCTATAAAAACCCAGGTCAAAATTCAACCCATACTTACACATACGCAGCGAGCGTCGAATTGTCGTTGCAGCTGTCTGTGTCTGGCGAAACACGACTAACCGAGTCTACAGGTACCAAGATGGGTTGATGGCTGGAGTTAACAAGGCCACATCACGAAAAGTCTCAAAAGTTCGCATTTGGGCACGTCGCGTCTAATCTTGCCCCCCTGACCCACAGGGTGGAGGAGTCTCGAAAAGAATGTTTTTACTATTGTTCGATGTAGAGCGAGACGCGCGCGCGCGCGTGATGAAGAGGTGTGATGAACACAAGTGGCGGAGGTAATTGGAGTTTGTTGGGATAGGGCACAGGGTAAGAACCGGAACTGAATGAAGTCTAGCAAACACACTGGAACAAACACATCCCCGCATCAGCTGGGGGCCACGCGGTCGTGCCAGGCGAGCGTGATAGTTCCCGGTGTTCCCCGCTCTCCTCTAGAGTTCTGAGTCCCCGTCTGCCCAGCTACACCGGACACTGGCCCACTCAAGCCATCGATGAGGGAAGGTAGTCATCTTCCAGGCCGACTGATCCAGTCAGCGGGCTTAGTCCGTCCAAATAGGGGGCGAAACTGAGGGCGTTGTCAATCCCGGAGTTATCCGAGTGGCCCAAAAGATTGTTCAAGTCACCGCTCAGGAATGGAAGAGAAGGGGTCAAATTTGACGAGTACGGCGCTAGAGAGAAGGGGAATGCCATACAACCTGCCTCAGACACGGATTCGGAAGGCAGTTGATCCATGGTGAAGTCATAATTTGCCAAGTTCTCCATATCCGGAAACCCCAAATCCTCAAGGGCTAGGAAATCCTCATCCGCCGTGGAAGGAATCGGCGGTTGTGACTGCTGCGGCGTCTGCTGCCGCGGCGTCTGCTGCTGCTGCTGCAAGTACTGCTCCTGCTGCTGCTGCTGTTGCTG
>JAWQFJ010014734.1:32500-35000 GCA_034096865.1 Theodoxus fluviatilis | reverse complement strand
ATGATAGTAGTGGGGGGGTTTTGGTGGTGGTGATCGTGGTGGTCGTCGTCGTGTTAGTGGTGGTCGTGGTGGTTGTAATGATGATGATGCTGACAACGACGATGATGATGATGATGATGATGATGATGATGATGATGATGATGATGATGATGATGATGATGATGATGATGATGATGATGATGATGATGATGATGATGATAGTAGTGGGGGGGTTTTGGTGGTGGTGATCGTGGTGGTCGTCGTCGTGTTAGTGGTGGTCGTGGTGGTGGTGGTTGTAATGATGATGATGCTGACAACGACGATGATGATGATGATGATGATGATGATGATGATGATGATGATGATGATGATGATGATGATGATGATCTCTGCTGTATCCTTGTTGTTTAATTCTTCTCGGATAATTTCACACCAGGTCGTCGCTGGGCAGCCCCTTGTAACCGTTTTTCCTTTTGGGTAGCAGAGGCAATGCGGATGAAGTGCCTTGCCCAAGGATGCTTCTCCGGGATCCAGGCAGCCTCGAACAGCGCACCAGCCCTCCACGTAGCGTCTGCGGGGAGGCGCCCTGACCCGCTGTTTTGACAACTTGATCTAGAAAAGACGAAATACATGAGCCTGAGGATGCTACCGCCTAAACCTACTGAGAACTAATAGCAAAAGATGCTAGTCAATAACTTTTTGAAACTTCAATCGAGGGGGTGCGGCATTCCAGACATGGAGATGCCTCCCACCTGCTTTGGCACGCACAGCCAGATCTGAAGGTGCTACTTTGGAAAACTTTCAAACCCGAGGACATATTTTGTCATTTACCTCCGACAGGGAGGTTGTGTTTTACCCCTCGGTTCGTTATTCATCAAAATAACTCAAAAAAATCAAAACGGGTCCTGGTAAAATTTGGTGGAAGGTCAGGGTTTCATCCCCAAAAGAATCTATTATATATTTTGGTTATTTGTTATCTCGTTTTGTATTTACGATTAATTTTTTTTAAATCGCAAATCACGAAGTTGATGTCAAGCTACTGATGACGTCGTCGTAAGCTGCGGGACTGAGAGGCCCCCAGCAGCCACTGGAGTGAGGCAAACTTGGTAGCGTCAGGCCTGGCGGGCAGAAAGCCCTGCCTGAATTAATTATGCAGAGCATGGAGGTGAAATTGTGGCGTCCTTGGCGGAGGGACGCGCTCTCAGAGTGCGCTGTAGTTCAGACAATCATTTCTTTTTTAAGCACACCATACATTGCTGAAAACATACAGTCAATTGTTGTCATCAGGTTTTCGCCTGCACTCTCGGTTTGTACCCATTAGATCGAAGCAATGGCTTATGAATCACAAAACACTACCAAAATGCTCCAAAAAAACAAGCAACAACAACAAAAACAACACAGCACCGTTCATCATCCTAGGATGAAAACCCAACGGCATAATCGCACATTGCCTACAAACCCATTTTATAGTCAGCTTTCACCAGTTCTCATTACACACGGCTCATGTACGTATTAAATGAAGACTACACACGTATATAAGCCATAGACACGGATTTGATGCTAACTCACAGGCTTACATACTAAATGCATACAACGACAACCTACTTGTAAAAAAGCTTCAGTTCTCATTACACACGACCCGTGTATATAGTAAATGAGGACTACAAAAGTTTAAACAGTAGAAATTGATTTGATACGTGCTCACATGGTCACATATTACAGGCATATAACAACAACCCATAAAAAGAAAAAGAGCACCAAGGAGCAAGTATATACAGAATACAAACTGGTGACATCCTAGCTGTCTACCATCATGCCAACTGGTATTCTCTATCCGCACCACAACAGTCCACATGCCTGTTAATGCAAACAGTCACCAAAGATCAGGTGCCACAGTTGCAGACAAAGAAATTGCACGACACTTCAGATTTGCTGAAAAGCGTGACTGAGGATGACATGTTTGCGTTTGTGCGTGTGTGTGTGTGTGTGTGTGTGTGTGTGTGTGTGTGTGTGTGTGTGTGTGTGTGTGTGTGTGTGCGTTTGTGTGCGTGTGTGTGTGTGTGTGTGTGTGCGTGTGTGTGTGTGTGTGTGTGTGTGTGTGTGTGTGTGTGTGTGTGTGTGTGTGTGTGCGTGTGTGTGCGTGTGTGTGCGTGTGTGTGCGTGTGAGTGTGTGTGTGTGTGTGTGTGTGTGTGTGTGTGTGTGTGTGTGTGTGTGTGCGTTTGTGTGCGTGTGTGTGTGTGTGTGTGTGTGTGTGTGTGTGTGTTGTGTGTATGTGTGTGTGTGTGTGTGTGTGTGTGTGTGTGCGTGTGTGTGCGTGTGTGTGCGTGTGAGTGTGTGTGTGTGTGTGTGTGTGTGTGTGTGTGTGTGTGTGTGTGTGTGTGTGTGTGTGTGTGTGTGAAATCATGCATATTGTCCTTATAGTATTAGCGTCTCCCTCTTTATCTTTCTACCTACTTTCCTGTCTATATGCCTGCCTTTTATGTTTGCGTGTGTGTGTGTGTGTGTGTGTGTGTGTGTGTG
>JAWQFJ010014734.1:22500-25000 GCA_034096865.1 Theodoxus fluviatilis | reverse complement strand
GAAAACGGGATCTTGGCATGAATTCTACTTTGCTAATTATAATAGTGATATGATCATTTTATATGACGAAAAAAAGTGTGGATGGATGGATGGATGGATGGATGGATGGACGCATGCATGCATGCATGGATGATGGATGTTGGGCAGATGGATGGATAGATGGATGGATGGATGGACGGACGGACGGACGGACGGACGGATATATGGATGGATAGATGAATGGGTAGGTGGGTGAATAGATGGATGATGGGTGATGGATAGATGGATGGATGAATGGATGGGTGGGTGGATGGATTGATGGATGGATAGATGGATGGATAGATGGATGGATAGATGGATGGATGGGTAGGTGGGTGGGTGGGTGGATGGATGATGGATGGATGGATGGATGGGTGAGTAGGTGGACGGATGATGGATGATAGATAGATAGATAGATAGATAGATAGATAGATAGATAGATAGATAGATAGATAGATAGATAGATAGATAGATAGATAGATAGATAGATAGATAGATAGATAGATAGATAGATAGATAGATAGATAGATAGATAGATAGATAGATAGATAGATAGATAGATAGATAGATAGATAGATAGATAGATAGATAGATAGATAGATAGATAGATAGATAGATAGATAGATAGATAGATAGATAGATAGATAGATAGATAGATAGATAGATAGATAGATAGATAGATAGATATGATAGATAGATAGATAGATAGATAGATAGATAGATAGATAGATAGATAGATAGATAGATAGATAGATAGATAGATAGATAGATAGATAGATAGATAGATATGATAGATAGATAGATAGATAGATAGATAGATAGATAGATAGATAGATAGATAGATAGATAGATAGATAGATAGATAGATAGATAGATAGATAGATAGATAGATAGATAGATAGATAGATAGATAGATAGATAGATAGATAGATAGATAGATAGATAGATAGATAGATAGATAGATAGATAGATAGATAGATAGATAGATAGATAGATAGACAGATAGATAGATAGACAGATAGATAGATAGATAGATGATTGATGGATAGATGGACGAATGGATGAACAAATGGACGAATGGACGGATGACGAATTGATGGATGGATGGAAGGCTAGATAAATATGCACGAGTAAAGCGCTGGTCTCCAACGCGTCGGAGTACTCAAAACGCTTCAGTCTGGAGAAGAGGAATATCTTCACCTGCATCTTCAAAGATCTAAGAGCGTCACCTTTTCTCAGGAAGTGGGGAATGTCTTCCCCAAGGTAGAAGTCTTCCGTCAGTCATGCCTGATTCTGGGGCCCGGCCCTGGAGCATCTCTCTGGCCGTAGACTCTGCTGTGGCAGTGCAGTCTGATTCTTTGTCGCAGCGGTTCCACTTGAAATACTCCTCTCCTCCCATGCAGCGTGTACTGTCGGACTGAGTGTGATTGTTTCCCCCAGTTTCCAAGTCTTCTCCCCTCCCCCACTCTGGCTGGGAGCTCTCTCCCCAGCTTGCTCCCTCCCTGGGGGTTTCCTTCCAGTCCGAGGTGCTGATAGCGAGCACCCAAACTTCGCGCATCCAAACGTCTTTGTATCGCAGTTCCAAAGAAATGCACCGACAGACGTGTGTGAGGAAGAAATCCGGTTAGGTTTTCTGAGCTTCATGGATGGTGTTCCTATACAATTTACGTTGAGGTCCTGACGTTTCTTGGTGAGGTATAAATAGCTGCTTTTCCACGTATAACCATGGATCTATATATATAGATCCATGGTATAACACAGTGCATCCACATAGAAAGCTGTGCCCAAGAATAGAAAACCTCAAGACTACGCAACATAAGATGCTTTTTTGAACATTGGGAATATTTGTAGTTATTGGGGTGGGAGTGATGCGAATGATGATAACTCCGCCAGAAGGTCTTGTACGACATGAGCATGAAAGAATGCTCCGACCCGAGGATGGAAAAACATGCATGCATGCACATGCATTCACAGACTCAGGCACAAATGCTCTCTCGCTCATGCACGCGAGTACACAAGCACACGTTTTGCATTTGCACAGCGAGGTGGGGAGTGGAGGTGGGGGAGGGTGGAGTCGGAGGAAAGGAAGCAGAAAACTAGGAATGCATGGATTAATGTAAGGCTGTACATTAACCTATTCTGCAATGTAAAGCGTGGGAAGTTGAGGATTGATAGCGCATAAAGAATATATGGACAGAATAAAAACGTATATTCTTCGGTGTTTTTCATTACTTGCTTTCCCTATAAAATTGTTGAATACAATGATTTATAGGAAACTTTCGGTTGTAAAGTAAAGCAGAAAAATATCACGTTGAAAATGAACATGCAGCTGAAGAGAAAATCCAAGCTGTGAACTGCTTCTTGTTGTCCTCAGAAATACACAGAGAAAGATTGTCTGACTGATTGATTGATTGAGTGAGTGTTTTTTTGGCCGACGACCCATCAGATAATTAAGACATGTTATGAACAGTATTACGTAAAG
>JAWQFJ010014734.1:12500-17500 GCA_034096865.1 Theodoxus fluviatilis | reverse complement strand
GAACAGGAAGGAGTTGGGAAGTGGGAGAGCAAGAGAGGGGTATTGGGTGGGGAGGGAGGCAAAGGGGACGGGGATGGGATGAAAAGACGAGTGAGAGCAGGGATAGGGGTGAGGGGAGGTGGGTGGTATCCTGCATCTGTCGCTGAGAAGAGAGACAGTTCTGGTGTCTGGGAGTGGGCGCCGAAATGCTATCCCGGCATGCAGTGCTTCGCTCGCGTTGAGCGGAAGTTGGGGACGACCTCTTGCGTGAAAAAAGATAAGCGAAAAAAAAGAATTTGAAGTATTCCGTAAACTAGCGGGGACGGCCCCGCGTCGGTCGCGTGCTCGGACAGATGGCTGCGCAGAGGACCAAAACGCAACCTTCTGCGCACACATGGCGGCGAACGGCACGTGCCGTGCGTCGTGCGCCGCCGCTGATCGTGCGAATTTGGTTGGCATCCTCTTGAAACTTCCCCATTCCCCCTCCCCACTCCCTCCCCTCCCCCCCCCCCCCCCCCCCGTCCCCTGTCAACCCAATCCCTGCAATTCCCAGCCCGCCCCACAACCCGCCTTGGGTTGACAGCCGTCCTCCCCCCTCCACCGCTGTCTCCACTCCCCTTTTTACATTCATCATCCCCTCCTTCTTTACCCCACTCCCACCCCGCACCCCGCACCCCCCTGCACCACCACCACCACCCCACTGGCCTTCTGTCTTCTAGAGGTTTGGCATCCCGCGCGTCTCCCCCGCCCTTCCCACTCAGATCTCTGTCACAGGTCCCCACTCTCTACCCCCCACCGCCACCCCTAACAATCCTTCCCCCCTACCCGAGGACGGCAGACGTCACCGCTGTGTTGGTCATTAATTTCCCCGCAGTGCAAATCATTACAGAGTTCCGAGATAACAATCTCAAGAGTTTTACGTGATGTTTTTTCAAAGCTCCCTCGCTGGCTTCGACCCTTTTTTGGTCCCAGTCTTCTTGCTTATTTTGTCCTTGGAGGGAGCCTGGCAGTCCCTCTGTTTTCCTCCTGGCAGAAATGCTCCTCTCTCTGGCGTGGTGATGATACAGTCTCTATTTCTTGTTGAGATTATCGCTGCTGCTGCTGCCGCTGCCGCCGTTGTTACTGCTTTTGTTGTGGTTCATGTTGATGTTGTTATTGTTGACGTTGTTGTTGCTGCTGTTGTCGTAGTTGTTGTTATGATAAACCTTTTCAAAACTTTCTCTCCGAAATAACAAGCCTGCTTCTCAGGAGCGTTCGACCGCCGTCCGGCATGCTTTCTCAGTTGTGGAGATACGGAACTGGCTTCTGTTCAGTCATAGCTGTTGTTGTTGTTATTGTTGATGTTGATTTTAATGTCGTTGTTGTACTCGTCTTCGTTGATGCTCTTCTCCTGTTCGACCTGGTCCTACTGTTTTCCCCTTATATTCCACCTTCTCCTACTTTCTTCTGCTCCTGCACTTCCTCCTGCTCCTTTTGTTCTTGATCATTTTTCTCTTCCTCCTTCCACCTCTTTCTCTTGTTGCTGCTCCTCTTCCCGTTACCATTTCAGGTCCTCCTCGTCTTCGTTTCCTCTACCTCTTCGTCGTCCTCGTCCTCGTCCTCGTCGTCGTCGTCGTCGTCCTCCTCCTCCTCCTTTTCCTCCTCCTCCTCCTCCTCCTTCTCCTCCTCCTCCTCCTCCTCCTCCTCCTCCTCCTCCTCCTCCTCGTCGTCGTCGTCCTGGTTATCGTCCTTGTTATCGTCCTCGTCGTCGTCCTCGTCGTCCTTCACGTCGTCAACGTCCTCGTCGTCCTTCACGTCGTCGTCGTCGTCGTCGTCGTCCTCCTCCTCCTCCTCCTCCTCCTCCTCCTCCTCCTCCTCCTCCTCCTCCTCCTCCTCCTCCTCCTCCTCCTCCTCCTCTCCTCCTCCTCCTCCTCCTCCTCCTCCTCCTCCTCCTCCTCCTCCTCCTCCTCCTCCTTCTCATCGTCCTCCTTCTCATCGTCCTCCTTCTCATCGTCCTCTTCGTTCTCCCCTTCTCATCGTCCTCGTCCTCGTCCTCCTCCTCGTCCTCCTCCTCCTCCTCCTCCTCCTCCTCCTCCTCCTCCTCCTCCTCCTCCTCCTCCTCCTCCTCCTCCTCCTCTTCCTCCTCCTCCTCAGTTGTGTACAAGCGTCACTTTGTCTCACTTTTGTTCTGAACGAGAAAACATGAACTTTGGATATGGAACAACCTGAAAAACACAAAACATTTGTGGGTTGTGCAGCTAGTATGTAATTGTCAAAGGGTCATAGCTAGGATGGCACCTATTCCAATGTTTTACCTCTGTAGATCTTCGTCGCGGGTTTCAACCATTGACGTTTAAAATTTCTCAAGCAGACAAAGCTCATACATAAACCATGCAAGGTATAATTATGACCGAAGTACACGACATTGGACATGTGACTTTCAGGTGTATCTAATGCTCGTTCAATTAAGGCGTATAAGCTGTTCAGATCTGGTTATATGTACTTAGTGACAACACTCGGTGTAAGTTTCTCATCTACACGATAATCTGCCATTGGCTGACAGTCATTTTCATAATCCGTATGATGCCTCTCTCGACGTGTCCTCACTGACTTTATCTGTTTCTTTGTCGTTGGCTTTGCCACTCAGTGCGGTTGTATACTTGTGTTGACAACCTGCGATAGTTCATTTGCTGGAGCCCTGAGGTGATGAAGTCTGCTGACGCTGCACTGATGTGCTAGACAAATAAAGATGACCGCCTGTAATCCTGACTTGATTATATCCGCGCTGTTCCGCCATTGTCTGTACTCCTGCCGTGCGTTGTTTAAGGGAGCGCCCCGGGGCGCTCTGCCGCATTAAGCATTAAAGGTAATGGGAAGTGGGTCAGAGTGCCCCGTCTTCTACAACGCGCGGCTGATCTGTCCATTCTGCTCCCTTTGCACAGGGCGAGACAAGATCACGCTGCGTCCGCCTCGCTGACTCAGAAACAGCTTATGTTTCACTGACACAGAAACAGCTTATGTTTCACTGACACAGAAACAGCTTATGTTTCACTGACACAGAAACAGCTTATGTTTCACGGATACAGAAACAGCTTATGTTTCACTGACACAAAATATGTACATCCAACTGCGAACAGAAACTGTTACTATTATGAATGGTACCAATCACCAGAAAACGAAATATCTATCTATGTATATATTCTGTGCCCTGAAACTCAGAGAGGAGAAACTTGCTACCTTCACTTAAATTAATATTGTAGCCAACTTGTACACATTTTGAAGTGCAGGGTCGCTGACACAACTATCATATATTACGTGTGCAAGTTGTGGAGTGAAGCATACATGTATTATCGTTTGTTTTGTTTTTTCCTTTGTACACGTGATTCAAATGAGCCTCTGAAATAAAATCGTTCTCTCTCTCTCTCTCTCTCTCTCTCAAACACACACACACACATACAGACACCTACGCACACATACACATACACACACACACCTATGCACACACACACACATGAGCGCGCGCGCGTACACACACACACACATGCACAGACACACATGCACACACACACGCGCGCGCGCGCGCACACACATATACACAAATACACACACACACATGCACACACATGTACACACACATGCACACACACTCATGCACACATATACACAAATACACACCAACACACAAACACACACGCACATACACACACACATATGCACACACACATGTGCACGCACACACACACACACACACACATGCACATGCACACACACACATACACATGCACATGCACACACATACACATGCACATGCACACACACACATATACATGTACACACACAAATATGCGCGCGCGCACTCACACACACACACACACACACACACACACACACACACACACACACACACACAGAGCACGTAAACATATACATCACATAAAATTAACCAGACGCTCAAGAGGCGGGCGCACAATCTCACTTCTTCAATGAATCTTTAACCTACAGTAGTGATGAGGGCAATCTTCATGAACAAATACAAATCTGACTTCCAGTGGTACACACCAGAAAATGTATAGCAAAATGGCCGTGTCGTGTTTTGAATGGAATACACCTCTTTTTACTGGCAGGAAGAGAGAATGAACTGGCTAACCCAGTCAGTCACTTGGACAGAGCCTCCACAAAATATAGAATGGAAATAAGTGCTGAAAAAAACCGGTTGCTGGCAAACACCAACAGTGACATACAAACAAACATCTCAGTACATGGAGAGCAACATGAACAAGTGCAGCAGTTCAAATATCTGAGAGCAGTCATCAGTGATGAAGGATCAAAACCTGAGGTCCTTGCACGAGCCGCACACAACATCACCACGAAGTACAAGATCAGAGTCTAGCGTGCACTGGTATTCTCCATCTTCCTGTACGCGTGCGAGACGTGGATCCTCATAGCAGAACTACATAAAAAGATAGAGGCATTGGAGATGAGGTGTTATTGTAACATCTGAGGCATCTCATATTTGGGCCGCATCACAAACGAACAAGTCCGCAACATCATCCAACAACACACCGGCCCCCACGAAGACCTGCTCACACGATGAAGAAAAGAAAACTAAGATGGTATGGCCATGTCATAAGAACCAGTGGCCTGGCAAAGACAGTTTTACAAGGAACCGTGGAGGGACAGAGAGGTCGGCAGAGGAAAAGAAGGACAGAAAACATCCAGGAGTGGACAGGGAAAATAGTCGCGGAGACTCAGGCTCTGGCACACGACCGGGAAAATGGAAAAGACTGCTTGCACAGCTTGTCAGATGGCGCCCCGAAGACTTCGTCTTGAGCTAAGGGCTTATGATGATGATGATGATGATGATGATGATGATGATGATGATGATGATGATGATGATGACGACGACGACGACGACGACGACGACGACTGATGATGATGATGATGATGATGATGATGATGATGATGATGATGATGATGATGATGATGATGATGATGATGATGATGATGATGAAGATGAAGATGAAGATGAAGGTGATGATGAT
>JAWQFJ010014734.1:5000-7500 GCA_034096865.1 Theodoxus fluviatilis | reverse complement strand
GGATCTTATGTGAATGATTTGCATGATTATGCGCTCAAATCTCACAAGACGATTCGAGGTGAGATACCAAAATGCGCATCAGCCGTCGTCGTTGCGGTCTATAAGCCACCGAAGCCAGGCAGAAGCCACAGAGGTAGACCATATCCGTTCGCAGGGTCGCTGTTACAACTGCGAGAAATGTGGACACAAAGCTCGACAATGCTGCATGCCCCCGTCGAAGAAGAGCAAGTTTTCGGAAAACTAGACGGCTCTCATCGCCCTGAAGCCAACGATGAGACGCCAGCAGCAGGGGATAGGTGTACAGTAAATTTCGGAGGGAATCTAAATTCATGTCGGATCGACATTGGGAAACAGACTTTTCTGTCACTAGTAGATTCGAGAGCTGACGTGTCTTTGATGCATGATAGACTCTATCAATTGCTGAAAGATGCACCAAAATTGTCGAAAGAGAAAGTTTACATCCAAGAAGTTAACGGGGATTCATTGAAAATCGAAGGTAGCATAAAGTTGGAGTTAAAATGCAAGGCCACAAACTGAAGCACAAGTTCTTTGCGGTCTCTAACATGAATCGGAATTTCATTTTGGGCAGAGATTGGTTGGTGAAAAAGGGAGTACGCCTATAGTTTGATCTGGGACGGTTGAGAGTGGGAAAATCATAGGTTGCACTGGAAGAAGACATACACATCTCTTCTCTGGTACGGTTCGTTCAAACAGTAGTACTGAAACCACAGACCGCTTGCGTATGTGACGCGAAGACACGTCAAACCCCCTTCATATTTGGCCCCACCTTCTTTGAGATGTATGCCATCGAGTCCGGATTCATGGCCTTCGAACCGGGTCTCTGGTAACCAGTTCAATAGTGAGCGTAGAAGAGTCAGGAAGTCTGCCTGCTTTAAACTTAAACAACACCAACGAGACTTTTCGATTAAAGCGCGGTTGCATCATAGGCAGAGTAAACCCAACATTAGAAAACAACTTTGTATCCCTGAATGACCGCCGACCAAGTTCCAACCGCATCGAGCAAAAGAAAATAGATATTACCGAGTCGAATGTCGCTACTCCTTATCAAAAGACCACTGAGAAGCTAGTTCTACGAAATAACAATTTGTCCGCGGATAGCGTTCTAGAACTAGGTCGTTCGTCAGTAGTCAAGATGTGGATCGGAACGGGTCATCATCCTCCCCTCAAGTTGAAGCCGTTCAGGACACCTCTGCAAAAACGACCAATCGTGGACAAAGCGGTGGACGACATGCTCGAAGCGGGCATCGTTCGACCATCGCGATTGCCTTGGAGTTTCCCAGTCGTAGTTGTAGACTAAAAGATTTTGTGTTGAATTTCGGCAGCTGAACAAAATCACAAAGCCCATTTCTTACACTCTGCCTCTCATTGATGACATCCTATCTCTGCTCGGCAATGCAGTCGTCTTCTCTAGCCTGGATTTACGTCCAGTTTGCTGGCAAGTAGCCATGGACGAGAGAGACCAAGAGAAGACAGCTTTCACCTGCCATTGAGGTCTCTTCGAGTTTGCTGTCATGCCCTTTGGTCTCTGTAATGCCCCTAGCGTCTTCATGTAGTTAATGAATGAGGTGCTACGCGGAGGAATGAGGCGTTCGCAATTACCTACCTGGATGACATTCTCATTTTTCTCCTAGTGTGGAAGAACCTTTAAAGCACATCTAGTTGGTCTTCGATCACCTCAGAGAACGTAGCCTGAAACTCAAACTGAAGAAGTGCAGCTTCCGTAGGGAAGAAACCAACTACCTTGGCTTCGAGATACGC
Organism: Theodoxus fluviatilis; assembly: GCA_034096865.1. Taxonomy (NCBI): domain Eukaryota; kingdom Metazoa; phylum Mollusca; class Gastropoda; order Cycloneritida; family Neritidae; genus Theodoxus; species Theodoxus fluviatilis. The sequence goes on along the minus strand of JAWQFJ010014734.1, from coordinate 5,721 downwards.
AAGGACGGAATCAAACCTAAGACGGCAAAGGTAGCAGCCATTCCCAGTCTAGCCGCTCCTCGCTCAGTCCGAAAGGTACGTGGATTTGTGGGAATGTGCAGCTACTACCGTAGATTCAATGCAAATTTCTCGAAAATTGCAGAACCCATCATAGCTCTTACCAAGAAACATGCCCATTTCAAATGGTCACAAGAGTGTCAGACAGCATTGCAGTATCTGAAAGACCGCCTGACAGTAGTGCCATGTTAGGCTTACCCCAATTTGCAAAAACCCTACGTCCTCTACACAGATGGCAGCGACACGTGTGTCGGCCGATGTTTGACCCAGCCCTGTGAAGATAGTCAGGTAGAAGTAGCTCCTGGTATCAGAAAGGAAAAGCCCTTGTATTTTCTCTCTCACAAGCTTAGTGATTCGCAAACTCAGTGGTCCACCATCGAGACAGAAGCTTTTGCAAAACACTATGCTTTTCAGAAGTTAGATCATTACCTTCACAATTCAGAGTTCTTCATTCGAACTGATCATAAACCCTTGAAGCATCTCCTCGAATCACCAATTCAGAACAAAAAGATTCAGGTGTGGGCACTGAGCATAGCAGGTTACAATTGTAGGATAGAGTACATTCTTGGGTCCCACAACACGTGCGCTGATCTGTTGTTGTCTTCCGACCGCTCGACCAACGTGGACAGTGCCGTAGCGTTGGACGTTAGCGATAACACCCCAC
>JAWQFJ010014734.1:0-2500 GCA_034096865.1 Theodoxus fluviatilis | reverse complement strand
ACGATCGACTCCTGCCTGGTACGTTGCCAGAGTTCTTTGTTGGAGATTCTTTCTGGCCATCTGATACGCAGGATCTGGCGGAGGCAGGTGTTGATGAAGACTTGCAGCTTGTGGCCGATGCTCTTGGTATGTCTCCAGGTTTCAGATCCGTAGAGCAGCACAGATTTAACATTTGTGTTGAAGATCCTCAGTTTGGTGTGACGGCTGAGGCTCTCATTTCTCCACACTGGTTTCAGGGTGACGAAGGCGTGTCGTGCTTTGCCTATCCTGGCTCTCACGTCTTCATCTGTCCCTCCAGTCTTGCTGACCACGCTGCCCAGGTACGTGAAGCGTTCGACGTCCTCTATGGCTTGACCATCAATGGTGATGGGAGCTTCCCTGGAGGCGTTCACTCGGAGGCTCTTGGTCTTGGGGACGTTGATCTCCAGTCCTGTTGTCTTGGCAATGTCGTGCAGCCTCTCCGTCTTTGCTTGCATGTGCCCATGGGTGTGTGACAGGAGGCCGATGTCATCTGCGAAGTCCAAGTCTTCCAGTTTGCCAGTGAGTGTCCACTGAATGCCTCGTGGTTGGTCCGTAACAGTCTTCATCACCCAGTCGATCACCAGGGAGAAGATTAAAGGAGAAAGAAGACATCCTTGTCTCACTCCGGTGTTGACGTCAAATGGCGGCGACAGGTCAGTGTTGTGCACAACTCTGCAGCTGGTGCCTTCATAGAGGTTCTGGATTACGCTGACGATCTTCTGAGGGATGCCATAGTGTCTGAGGATTCTCCAAATGGTTGCCCTATCCACCATGTCAAAGGCTTTCTTGAAGTCCACAAAATTGACATAGAGTGGTGACTGCCATTCCAGCGACTGTTCAATGATGATCCCGAGGGTCGCTATCTGGTCAGTGCAGGAACGCCCAGCTCGGAATCCTGCTTGCTCTTCCCTCAGTCTGGTGTCGACGGCCTCCTTGATTCTCTCGAGGATCACCCTGGTGAAGACTTTTCCTGGGAGTGACAGGAGCTGAATTCCTCTCCAGTTCTGGCAGTTGCTGAGGTCTCCTTTCTTCGGGATTTTGACACATTATACACACTAACAAGGTAAAGAAGCAGAAATCATTTCGAATTGTAGATGCATCTTCATTCTGCCATTAGCGGAGGGAGTTTGTTTTGCAAGGAACAGAATAAACAGCCATGCCAATTTTGGTTGGTTTATTATTCAATGATCGCGTCCAGAGTTGAAATGAACCGGGTGGATGATTCTTTTCCCTCACGACATGGACACAGCCGAGTGAAATCTCCGCATGACAGAGCACAAGAGCCACAGAATTTGTCAGCAGGAGGGCAGGTGCGTGTGCACTCGAGAAGAAAATGCCTTAATTGACATCGTAATGGTGGAACTAGTTTTAAAATGGCATCGACACGCTCTATGGAACAATTTCGCACGAGACTCATCGTGCTACGTCGAAATACATTATCTAGCAATGTTTAGGCTCTGTCTGCCAATCCTTCACAGCGAAAGGCTTCACGTGGCTGATAAACATGTAGGATTTTGTTACCAACACCTGCAGCAGTTTCCACCCGGAGGGAAAAGAAAATGGCTTCATCCTGTTTCAAATGAAAAAATATCATTGCCGACGAAACCGAGTAAAATGGTAACTGGAAATCGTTGTCGTATCCGCATATCAGTGGATCGGACCATTGTCCTCAATAAATCAAGATCATGGGAAACTGAGGGAGGTGTGCTTTTGTCTCCTAAAATGCAAGAAACTTATTCAAACGAGAAAAGAATATCGAGCAGTCCAGGAAACCATGTACAGCATGCAATGTGTAACTACGTGTTAACTTACGAGTGATCTGAATGACATCGAGGTAGTGTATGATTCCTTGGGGAAAATTTGCGTTCATTTGCGCTTGCCTGACACGATCGCCTCATGAAAATGATTCCTGAAACAATAACGAAAAATGCACTACACCGATTGAGGTAAACTGTAACTGATTTGGAATCTAAAAAGCACAGAAAAGGGAAAATAAGAAAAGAACAAAGATAGCCGTGGCGAACAAACAAACAGTTATGGCGCTCCAATAGATAAAGCTATTTGTTTCTGGCAAGAGAAGGGGAAATATGATCAACAGACGACACACCGCTCACTACGAGCCGCAACGAGACATTCCGCTTCCTTCACAACAATAAACTTTGCTCCGGACAGTGATCTTAAAAAAGGTCAACCCTAATATTCAATTTTTCAAGCAATATCCTCACTGCCGAGTAGGTTTATTTGACATCTTTAGTGCTGTTCTCAATTAAAAGCGTTTCGCCGCACCAAAGGGGGAATCCGTGCTATAACTATGTGGCCGTTAGGCAAGATTCCCGGGACGCAGTTTTCACGTGGCTGATATGTATGTATATATGTATTTTGGCTCTTATATAGCGCCAATCTCACACCCAAAGGCATGCTCAAGGCGCTCAACATGTTCACCATTTGAATAAAAGAGTTTTCAGCTGTGACTTAAAAG
>JAWQFJ010014731.1:22500-41300 GCA_034096865.1 Theodoxus fluviatilis | reverse complement strand
AATTCAAGTGTGTAGCCTTACATAAGTGAAGACGCACTAAATCCCCATGAGGTCTCCTGCGTACTGCGCTACCTAACCCCATCAATTGTGCATAGCACCTTGACACTAAATCCTCCATGGAGTGCTCCTTTGTGCTGTATGTCATAGCTAGTGTCCACTCCTATTACAATTTTTGCCAATAATCTTTTAGCATCACTAAAACTAGCTATCAATCCTGAACCATTGGATGTCTCCTTGCTGGACTGCTACTCACCATCCCATCAAGTGTGCTACACATAACAATATTATCTTCAATTCCACACCTAAGCAAGGTTCTACCCTTAATGTGCATGTGTAAATTCAGGTCGAAGTTTTTGTCTTGAACAATTGACCGTATGTCAGTCACACCTTGGTCTGCTTATTATATTTTTGTTGTTCGAATCCTCCATCGCTAAATTGCACGTTTCGTTGCATATGTTCTGTCATATTTTTTGCGCTCAAGATAAGCTCCGACCAGAAAGGAGGATAGCGGAGAATGGGTAGCAATTGTTGGTTAAGAGCAATAATTTAAAAAGTTGCAGAAATAGCCAATAAAAAAATATAAGTGTCTCGACCACACTAAGAATTTTTTCCGCAGATTTTTGTGATTAAAGTATGTGTTATGATCGCATCTACTCTCACTTCAAATCATCTCTCGTCCTGTCACCTTCTCTTCAATATGCTATTCTCTCATCGTTTTAGATGTTTGAAAGTTCACATTCGTCTATCAAGTATAGCTTTATGATGGCTTTTTGAGTGTGGGGTATGCATTTAGGCATCTAGAAACGTCTTGCGAAGGCCGATCGTGCAACATGGACAAGCATTTTCTCAACAGGTATTGCTAGCCAGCGCACTAGCAACAGATTGTACGGGGTAATATCACGTCTAAAGGCTGCCACGCTATAAGCCAATAACACAGAAAAAAAAAAACAAAAAAGATAAAAACACTGCTTTATCTCTGTGGCAAATTGCATGAGTCTCGAATACGGATTGCTATGGAAAAGGGGGAATATTGCATGTAAGCTCAAAAAGCGCTGTTATTGGGTGGGTCGATCTTCAAGTCATGTGAAATCTCGGGTAGGGTAGATGCTATGTTCTTATTCGATTATTCTGGCACTAAAAAACCGGGGGAATAGAAGACGCGAGATCAAAAAACGTCCTTTCGAGGAAGGCTTAGTTGGAGTGGACTCTTTTGAAATACATACAGATATCAATCAATGTTACAATAATGCGAACTGGAGTGACAAAAATCATTCTTTGTTGTAGTGAGGGTGGAGTCAGTGTGCGGGAAAGACTTGATTCTGGTTCTTTCAGTAATTGGCTTACAGGGTTCGGAGCATTTACGTCATCAGTTTTGGCTGACGTCTCAGATGGTGATGGGGCGAGGAAAAAGTAATGGACTGTCGGGAGAGTTGTTAGACTGAAGAAAGGAGAGAGAGAAAGGATGTGCGATTTTTTGGACGGCGGGACTGGGCTAGCGGGTTGCGCAGATTCTCTGAGTTCGCTCGTGTTCAACTGATTCCCGGATGCCTAACGTGATGGGAGCGTACGATGGACTGGACACATGAGCGTGCAGTGTAGATCTGTAAATTAGTAATTCACGTTCAGGGTTCTTAGGGGCGTTTGGAGTCTCCGTAAAGGCAGTATTGTCACTTTTCTTCGTGATTTCGTGTCTGTGGGCTAGGCTTCGATAGAACCATGTTAGCACGGATTCACTTCACACAAAGAGGAGCCCGTTTTTGGCCTGTCCTAGCCCAAAGAGAACTGGGATATAATAGAGCAGATTATCCTCCTTGCTTTCTAATAGCTCCCAAGCCTGCGCCTGCAAGATGTAGTCAATAATTTCACCTCAGGCATTCGGACTCACATCTTCTACAAACTGGTGTCTAGAAGTGGGAATAGATGCTTGAGGCCGATATTTCGGCAGCTACTCTTCTCTAACGTGGAAAGGCGCAACGTGTCATGGGTTACATGCACTCGGCAGCCATTAGGAATCCTGAGTGCATCATCTCAATCTGATCCTCTGTATGTAATGACATGTGCGTGATCAGTCCTGCTACCCGCTTTGCTCGTCTATTATAGTGTCTGCTGGCACCGAGAGATTTCCCAACGGTATCGTCTTCCGTCTGGTTCGCATCTCATGTCTGCACAAGACGCAAATCATCGTGCTGACTGCTCAGGCAATTCGTCTCGCTCCTTCTCCATGGCCTAATCGCCGAGTACAAAGCAAAAACGAACCGGAAGCTCTTCCCAATCCCCCGTGCGCCGTCGCCTTATATCCGGCGTGGCGTGTACAATTCACCAACGCCTCCTCGGATGAATGAGGTGGGGGTGGACCCGAGGGGTGGTATCTCACATGCTGGCGTTTCCAGATCTCGTGCTTTGAGACGAAGGTCATCGGATCAGATCGGTACGGCGGCAAGGGGGGTGACTCTCCGATCTTCCTATTCGTGTCGCTGGTGTGGTCAGGCCTGCGACGTACCTCGGCATGTCAGTTCTTCAAGACATCTGCTCCCGTCAGCGGTCCTCACTACCAGTTCAGCTGGTTCCGTCAGATTGCGACCGGGGGTGGTGGGCTGAGGAACTGCTACATTGGTATCAGTGCGTATAGTTCCAATCATGCAAGGATGGGTTCAAGGTGTTAGTGGAGGGTGGGCCGAAGGGGATAGGGGGTCGTCCTGTCTGTATCTCTGCCTCAGTGAAGTCTCAGAAAGACAAAAACACACACCAACAAAAAAAAAAAAAAAAACAGTTCCCTAGGGATTAAACTGGGTAACTTCATGCCAGGCTCCCTTGTGGGTCTGAAGGTGAAGCAAGTTGACCCCTGTGAGGGAATTCCGCCCAACCGGCGACCTCACTCGCGTCTTTCCCATACCCTTGCGTCTTACGTATGAAGTACGAATTAACTAGGCTGACCTAGCGTGAATTAGATTCGTCGTTTTACTCTAAACTGTGCTTGTGAATTTCGTGCTCGATGGCCTTCTATGGGCAAGTACATAACCTCCAACAGGCTGATCTGCAGCGCGTCAAACAGACAGCTCCATCCATCTCCCTCTCTCTCTCTCTCGGCATGGCGCAATTCTGAGGCGTCTGCGGCTTACGGGCTCCGGTCCAAGAGTCAAATAGGCTCGGGGGGTTCACCATACTCTCGCTAGTGCGAGTTCTTGCCTTCGCTGTGGAGTCCGTGTTTGATTAAAGTCTGATTCTCGTATGCTCTCAGGCGTCAAAGACTCTCTCGCACTGTCTTAAGGGACCATCCTGACGCTACCGGGCTGTAGATCCTTCACATGAGCCTAGGAAGTTTCGGGGCATCGTGGTGCAGACTCATGCCTGCTGTCCAAAGAGAGCTGGAAGTCCATTGTGTATGTAGACAATGGAGGAAGGCGGGTTGGTGAAGTGATTGAATAAGTGCGTAGCTCAGGACCATCGTTAGACTGATCTGAGGTCTGCTCAACTGGGTGAGGAAGCGACTTGCGTGGAACAAGCGTGCGGCAATCTGGCCTATGCCGATACTCTTGCAGTTTCGGAGCAAAGTCTTACATTCATGGGCGCGAAGGCGTCTTCTTACGGCGCTATGGATCCAGAGAGCTCTGGAGTGCTCGTCATCGAGTCACGCTGATCCGTGATGTTCGCGGCATGAGATTGAATTCTTACTTGTTCTGGTCCAGTCACAGCACTTCTCCTACAGCAGAAATGCCTAAAATTTCATCCTTGATAAATAAAGAATCAATCAATCTCTCTCTCTGTCTCTCTATGTCTCTCTCTCTGTCTCTCTCTGTCTGTCTCTCTCTCTCTCTCTGTCTCTCTCTGTCTCTTTCTCTGTCTCTCTCTGTCTCTCTCTGTCTCTCTCTCTCTCTGTCTCTCTGTCTCTCTCTCTCTCTCTCTCTTTCTCTCTTTCTCTCTCTGCCGCCTTGCCCTTGGCTACACCCAGATGAAAAATATGTCTGTTTCCTGCCTTTCACGACTCCATTTCCCTTTGAAGTCAAACGTTTCAAGAACTTCCAGTTGAAGTCTGTATGACTGTTTTCTTGTTGTTTGAATCTCTACATCGGTGTGTCTGTGAGTGAAGGGATTGGATGGAGGCGAGGGATGGACAATACACGTGTGCGTGCACTTGCGTGTATGTAAGTGTGTAGTTCAAGAATAAGCATTCAAGTCAGACGACGTTATAGAAACATACTGATGTAAATGCCCCAAACGCGTGCTAAGGAGACGAAAAAGCGCAGTCAGACATCACATAGATGTTGCCTTGGTAGTCACAGACATGCATTTGACTCGAACGCGCTGAAGAAATTCCTTACCATATTTTACTCACACAGACGTATGGACCATTTATTAAAATCTTGGTTTGTTTCTTTGCACTCGATAGTGGCTAGAGACTGCAGATGGATACGTTGATTTCTACAAGGTTGTCAGACGGATCTGACCATTGCAGTTCACGCACCGCTTTTTCTTACCCATTCAGCGTGGCTGAGACATATACTATATCTCTGTGTTCAGAATGTTTCTGACTCCGGCGTTAAACAGAGATTTCTAGCAGAAAGATAAGCTTACCCTCGATAATGAAATTAGCATTGACTACATACATGGACGTGAAAGGTGTGGAAAGCTTCCAGAAGTGTCTAATTTTCTGTTACTACTGAATATATCACACCTTTGGTGTTAAAAAGGAACCTTCTCAAAGCGACTGGCGCGAACAAGACAACAGCAGACGACACAAGGTCCGCTCTAGCCGCTGACCAGTTCCATACGTTTTGTGCGATGATCTGTGAAGACTTTTGCAAGTACGGTCACGGGAACAAACTATAGAAACCTCAATTCTTAGGATTTCGAAATTGAAAATACATCTGTCGAGCAGGATTGTGATACTAGTAGTACTTCAGAAAATACAGTGTGTTTTTTTCTTTCATCTCACGTACATAAAGCCAGTGTAGTTGTAATCCTCCGTGAACGAAGCCCTTTGCGATCAATGATCAATAAATTCTCCGACAACAGAACAAGCCGTACTGATGCACACGTCGTCTTGAAAACCTTAGCGTCATCAAAAGATTAATGGAGTAGTTTTCTCCTCTCACTATGAATTGATATACAGCTATTGCCAGTGTTTTCCTTCGAAAAAGGAATAAAACACAAATCGTGGTCATGATCTCACTGCTTGACGATTCTTTAGTGGTTGGTTGTGACGTCATGTTTCGATGCTGCTGCCTTGAGTGCACGTTGTTTCTGCGTTTAGTTTTTGTGAATGTAATGTGTGTGCGTGTGTGTGTGTGTGTGTGTGTGTGTGTGTGTGTGTGTGTGTGTGTGTGTGTGTGTGTGTGTGTGTGTGTGTGTGTGTATGTGTGTAATGGGGAAGTGGGTTTTCGGAAGTATCTCACCTGAGAGACTTGGTTTTTGCTTGTAAAGTTGGTAGTCCAACGACTGTATAGAAATGGAGGGTGGATGGGAGTTGAGTTCTGCCCTAGGGGTGATGAGAGGTGTTCGCTCTGAGATATGAGTAGTAGTGAGAAAAGGTGGGTCGTGAGTTGGTTGTGAGAAGATAGCTATATTAGAGAGAGCAAGAAGACAGCGATGAGTTCGCCTACTGAGAGGAGAGAGGAGAAATCAGTCCGCCTACTGAGAGAAGACAGAAGATGGAGATCGGTCCGCCTGCTGGGTGAGAAGAAGAGAGAAGAGGAGAGCGAAGCACCGAAGAGTGAAGCAGACGAAAAAGAGAGTGGAGGAAGGCGAAGCACAGAAGAGAGAAGCAGACGAAGAGAAGAGATCGGCTCCACACACACAGCAGAGACGGGCAGAGAGAGAGAGAGAGCGGGCAGAGTTGGAAGGTTGGTGCGAGAGTTTTACACGGGTCGATAGTTTTTACTTGTCGAGGGCTGACTTACGTGCTTTTATGTTTTATATTAGAAGACTGAATAACATTTTACTTGTGCTTTTTCATTTTTTCCGTTGGGAGTTGAGTAGGTGAAGAGTAGGTGTAATTTAATAAGATTGGGTTATTGAGGATGTTGTGTTTGAGCCATATACAAATGTAACATTCTTTTTTCTATCCCTGTTACGGGCATGTTTTATGTTGAAATATAAAGACATGTAAGTAACCCGGGACCTGTTTTATTTCGTTTTTGTGGATCCCCGTAACAATGTGTATGTGGTGTGTGTGTGTGTGTGTGTGTGTGTGTGTGTGTGTGTGTTGTGAAGGGGAGAATATTTGGAAGAGAAAGTTTCAGGTTTCAAGAGAAATATTCAGGAGGGAGAGAGAGAAAGAGAGAGAGAGAGAGAGAGAGAGAGAGAGAGAGAGAGAGAGAGAGAGAGAGGGGCGGGGGAGATGATTTGGAAGAGAAAGTTTCAGGTTTCAAGAGAAGTATTCAGGAGGGAGAGAGAGAGAGAGAGAGAGAGAGAGAGAGAGAGAGACAGAGAGAGAGACAGAGAGAGAGAGAGAGAGAGAGAAGCATCGAGGCCCACAATACACACACACATGTACACACTCGCGCGCGAGCGCTCACGCATGTACGCTCTCAAGCACACTCATGCAGACAGACTGAAGTGTGACTATTGAGCTGGTACATGCATATGCATACGTAAATGGCGGTCACTGGTACTACTATCAAGTACAACATGAGGCGGGAATGAGTCAAACGGACAGAGGATGCCGAGGAAGAAAGAGCAGCCTCCCAGAGGTCTAGCACCAACGTCTAGCCATCCTGCAGGAATCGAATTCCTGACGAATCTATGCCCTCACCCTCAGTAGACTCCATCACCCTCAGAAGCAGTTCTTTCTTTTCCTCACACCCTCCATGCAGCTTCTATTTGCAATCCCGACTCTTTCTTTCTTTGCTTCCCCAACTCTTCACTCCCATCTATCCTATCTATCCTACTTTCTCCAGCACGGGGCTCTTCCTCTCCTGGGTCAGCTGGGTGCAGTAAACTGGAGTTGCCATGGAGAAGTCTCTGAGGGAGAGGTCATAGTCTGCATGAGAGGACATGTGGGAATTCAGATAGGATGGGGGAAGGGATGTGAACTGGTGGGGCGTTAGCAATGCCGTGGAAAGAGGAATGATTAGTTTAAAGGGATTGGTTATTGAATGAAGATCATCACCTTCAATCTGTAGCACGCAGATAGAAACATAATTGTGTGGACATTCTGCCATCCGGATGAGAAGTTGATTTTGCATGTGAAGCAATGGACTGGTGACATGGGAAGGGGTGTGGGTGTGGAAGGTGGGGTAGGGGAACTGTGTGAGGGTAAAGGAAATCAGAAAATGCATTGCTTAGGATGGTGATACTAACTTATGCAGTGCTTCCGCACGCAAACAGCAAAGGAAATAAACTAACTTGGTATTGATCTCATCCACGACTTGAAATTCGTTTCTTTCACGCTGGAGCAAAATGTGACCAAAGGAAATCGAAAGCATGAAAAAGTTCATGGGATCAGGGAGCGGGATTGGGGTGAGTGGGGTCACACAGAGGAAATGACTCAAAAGAACTTCCAGTCCCCGGACATGCAGGCAGGACGGTCGAGGAGGAAAATACTGAAGACTTCTTCTCCAGCTGCGGCCAGGGCTTGATTTCCCACGTGCTGACTCAAAAACGGAAGAGAGGCAATGGTGGAGACAGGAGATGACGTAAAGCTGTGGGAACTGCGGAGAAAAGGGACGCATCTTCAGTGCGGATTCTGCAGACTGACAGGAAAAAAGAGGTGAGCCAAAATGGCCTGGATTTTCTCTATCTGAGGTCTAAGTACATTCCTGCCCCCTATTCCTCCCGCCCCCCCTCCAACCTCCACCCCCTTTCCCCACCCCCACCCCCCACCCGAAATAAAAACGCCAGTAGACGAAGGCTCATGAGGACACTGCCTGCCGATGCGCGGACCGTGTTGAGAGGGCGTTGGACACGAGATCAATACTGCAAGCCCTGCTGCCTGTTTACGGAGAGACCCTTCACAAAAGGAGTCGGCCTACGCTCACTAATGTGCAAGCTGCTATGCAGACTCACTGCCTTCGTTCCAAATCTCTTCCTCTCTCTAACACTGGTCTAGGATATTATATGGGAAAGGTTTGAGAAGTCCTCGATCCACTTTGAAATAGCCTTGTCATTCGGGTGGAGAAAGAGAGTGGATGATGACGCAGTCTGACTAGAAATAAAGCCCAATAAAAAGTGTGCACTCTCGACAGAGGCAGTTCTGACCTCTCGGTGAGGATATTTTACTTGATGTTTGACGTCAATCCCTGCAAAGATGGGATCTGCGGGGATTGCTCGTAGGTGAGATAATGACAGGAATACCAAACGATACATGTTAGACGAGAATTTACGCCGATTAGATAATGTGTCAAACTTTATAAGAAGACAAAAGATGCAAAATTATGATTTTATTTATGGATGATTAGAAAGAAATGTGTTCTGGCGTTATATCTAGAAGATGCATACATACACACACACACACACACACACACATACACACACATACACACACACACGCATACACACACACACACACGCACACACACACACACACACACACACAGACGCACAGACATATAGACAGACACACAGACAGGCGCAGAGACAGGTAGACGCACAGAAACACAGACAGACGCACGCACAGACAGACAGACGCACAGACAGACAGACGCACAGAGACGCAGATACACAGACAGACGCAAAGACAGACAGACGCATAGACAGACACACAGACAGATGCACAGACAGACAGACAGATACAAACACATACACACACACACACACACACACACACACACACACACACACACACACACACACACACACACAGATAGATAGACAGACAGCCGTGCAGCCGTACGGACAATCACACACACACACACACACACACACACACACACACACATATATATATATATATATATATATATATATATATATAGAGAGAGAGAGAGAGAGAGAGAGAGAGAGAGAGAGAGAGAGAGAGAGAAAGATTTTGAAGCGTTTGTTTAGTGTCAAATGTGGAAGAATTTTCAGCTGTAAACCAATGCCGACTACGTACTTGCAGATGGGAATGAGTAGTGTTTCCATGTGTCCTGACTGTTCCGCCCCATCCCTACCCCCCATCCCCATCCCACCCCCACCCCCACCCCTACCCCCTACTTCCCACCCCCACCCCCTACCCCTACCCCCAACCCCACCCCTCCAATATTGTTTTATATTCCGGAAATCCAGTTCTTGGTAGTAAATAGTCTTTCACCACACGCGTTATTCTAGATGTCCAGCAGGAACTCAGTTGGACGTGGAGGTCTCGAGTCACCAGCCACACCAGTTTCAGAGCTGACGGGGCGTACGCCATTGAATCCTATTACCATATCTCATTGTCTTCCTCCGCTCCATTCCCCGTAGGCCACGGCTCATTTTGACGCAACCAATCCTCCATTTTACCAAGGACGCCCCATACAGCATACTCCATTCTCACCCCCCAACCCCAACCGCACTCCCGACCCCCTCTCCTTCAACATCTTTACGCTGAAACCCTTCCGGACACACTCTGCACATCCAGTATATCCTTCACCCTCGACGTTGTCCATTTGTTTCGTCTCCCTACTGGCAAGCACACGATATTTCCTCCCTATTGTTACCGTATTCCCTCCACCTTGTGTACTATCTTCAACGTCCAGTCCACTACGTCACATCTACATTTGTCACACACACACACACACACACACACACAAACACGCGCGCGCACACACGCACACACACACACACACACACACACATCCCACTCGCACCCGCCATCCCCTTTTCATAACTGTGACTACGCGCGTTCCACTTAAGAAATTCCATGCAATTTATTTGCCTCAAGCAAGTTTGTTCTGTGCTCCGTGGCGCTTGACCTACTTTGTCTTATCATTACCCTGTATCAGTTTATTTCAGACCTCATTCATTCTTGCTACCCCTGCGAGTCTCTCTGTTCCTCCGTTTTCCTATCCCTCTGTTACACCTCCTCCGTAGTCTTCTACATTCTGTCCTCCCTACCCCATTCTTATTCTCCCGTCTGTCTTCACTATCAATTATTTCTGTCCCTTCCTCCTTCTATCTGACACCCCCTCCCCCTCCCCTCTCCTCTTCCCAATTACATCCTTCCTTCACCTTCTGGTCTCTTTCTCTTCTCCAGTCCGCTGACCCTACCCCCCCCCCCCTCCTCACTTCAACCCCGTTCCCCATCGAACCAATCCCTCCCTAGACAGATCTCAATGAGAGGATTGGAGCTGCTCCCAGACAGACGGTCTTCTAGTGGCAGTCGGCGATGCGGGGAGAATACCAACAGATTTATCAAATATTGGGACTGGTCGAGGCCAAGTAGCCCTCGTGAGACAGGTTGACGGCTGGCGACACCCCCCGAGCCTCTCTAACTCCCGGTGACGAACGGGGTCGGTGGAACCCCATCAGCGGCGACACCCGGAACGCTGATGGGAACTGGTCATAGAGCAACGACCCGACAGCAATCCCATCAGGGGGAGATCTGGCGCTGCCCCTCTCCCTCCTGGAGTGCCTTGGTATCACTCTGTAGACCTCGGTCTCCTGCTGGTCTCCAGACCGAAGCCGCGCTTCACTGTCCCTGCTGCAGCAGCTCAGCAGGGGATGGTGGAGAGAGCAATGATAGAAGTGGGTGGGTCTTCCTGTGGCTTAGGTGCTTTATGGACCTCAGGCTGTCTGGATCCACTTGAGCCGCTTGAGCATGCTGTATACATTTGTTTTCGATATAAGAAAATTGAAAGGAATCAGGAACAGTTAGAGGGTACGGATAGTTGTCCAAATACGAACTGCAACATCTCCTCCTTGGTGAGGGGTATTGGTCGTATACGCCTTGGTTAGGTGGTATAAGCTGTTGTCATAATTATTTGGTTCATCAAAATTAAGGGAGTCGAGGTTTTGTCTGTATGATGACGAGCAACCTCCATGCTACACATTCCTTGTTCTGAACAAGGAAATATATGAGCTTTTGGATCTGATCTCAACGAAAATCGGCTGATGAATCTAAATGCAAACAGAATACCAGCTAAAACTCTTGTGTGAAACAATTATGTCAATGCAAGCATTCAGATATGTACCTTTCATGCATGTGTACAAACATATTTGTGGTCGGCCGCCAGTTCTTTTCCCAAGTAGCTGTCTCGATGCCGCATGCTTTCAGTGATGGTTGAAGCAGTCTTTGTAGAGCTTTAGCGGTCCTCCAACTGCAGTAAGCGGCAATATAATAAAGAGAGGGAGTCAGACTCTTTGAAGACCAATGTTTGCTCGCCCTTCACAACAAAGGATATGCAAAGATGGCGCATTACGGCCCCCAGTCATGTAGACACAGCCACAGTCTGCCCACGTTGCCATAGGGTCTGCGCGTCCGAGTTTGGGCTGTGGTCCTGTCTTCCGCAACAATGACTTTCTCGTGGAATGGATGCATGACAGTTATATATCTCATGGCAGTTATTCCATAAACGGACATGCACGGAATGCTGACGTAGCTTTGGTGGAAATATTCTTGTTGTCAGATACATCTCTCACACTGTCACCCTCCCGTGGCCAGAATACGTAAAGCGCACGATCGACATGGTGAATTAGAGGACAGGGTGTATGTCTTTCATGCATACGGAATGTCCCGTAAATACCACAGATCGTGTACTTTACAGTCACAACGCCTACTAGTGTAGGTACAATAAAAATTCATATCCAGTCACGCATTAGCTTCCACGATGAGCATGTTTCGATGACGGGTAGGGTTTCAGGAGGATATGACAGACAACATAAGTCTGACCAGATCCAGAGTAACCCAGCAATCGAGGAAAGAAAAAGGGGGATGGGGGTGGAGGGAAAGAGGAAGGATAGGAGGGAAGGTGGATGGGAGGGGGCAGGGAAGGGGGAGGGTGGAGTTAAAATTGATGTACGAGGTGAAAAGACAAGTAAAACGGGGACGACAGTTTGAGAGGAAGACGACGAGGCAGGGATCATGCTTCCATCGTTATACAAAAATGCTCTTGTGAAATTTCTTTAAACTGTCAACGTGCTTTTCTGTATCTGTTAGCTGGAGAGACTGAGTCATACGACAGGAAGATTCTATTTTCCCATATCCTTCACATATGCTAATTCGCACACGTATTCACATATATGCATGCACGCATGCTCGCGTGGAACGGCATTGCAAATGACGGAATCTCTTCCACTGACGGGCCACACTAGCGGACTCGTCCGAGGAAAGGGGTGCGATGTTGGTCTTTTGATTCGCAGTGACTCTCACACAGAACGACAACCGCATTATTACGTGCTCGCTGGCTCACATACGCAATCTTGGACGGTTATTCCGCCCACAGAATGACAATAAAGTGTGAATAATTGACAAACTCGAGTACACAATGCGCTTTCAGCTGAATTGAGTTACGATGAACATCATTTGCCGCAGTCGTCAAGGCGATTCGGCTCTGTTTCAAGCATAAACGCCTTTGCAAAAACGCAGCCAATCAGATGCCGTGGCTCGCTAGCGGAGCGGGGTTCGCACCTTGTCCTTGGACGAGTCCACTAGTGTGGCCCGTCAGTGGAAGCGATCCCCAGATGACATGAACAATTTCGACAATAGAGTTAGCGGCGATGGAGGTGACACCACAACCCAGACCAGGCCACGCACTACTTTTGGCGAGAAGAGCACGCTAAGGCCTGTCCCTGTCAGTGAGCGCTGCGAGGCACCATTTTCGAAGGATTAGGGTTTTTTTTCTTTCAAGTGCAGCACACGTTAGCCTTTGAAACTTTTGAATATCTTTCATTGCTACCATCCATCTTCACGTATACGCACATGCACATGCAGATACACAGACTCACGGGCACGCGCGCGCATGCACACACACACACACACACACACACATACACACCACAACCACCCACTCGCACACACAGCACACTACACACGCACGCACACACGTTCACACTCACTCACGCACTCACATGCACACACTCACTCACGCACGCACGCACTCACACACGCACACACACACACACACACACACACACACACACACACACACACATACACACCACAACCACCCACTCGCACACACAGCACACTACACACGCACGCACACACGTTCACACTCACTCACGCACTCACATGCACACACTCACTCACGCACGCACGCACTCACACACGCACACACACACACACACACACACACACACACACACACACACACACACGCGTGCGCGCGCGCGCGCACACGCACACGCACATACACGTGAGTAATACATTGTGATAATTCCAGTCAATATTCACAGGCTAGTTTCCAACCGTACAGCGTCCGCGTGGTCAAAATTGTCCTGCAATCCACCTTCTTAATCATTTTACTCATCAAACCGACTGCACTAGTCTGCTTTGGAGTAAGAGTAAACATGCTTTGCTGATGTCGATCAGACAAGTTGTTTGTAACTGCAATCGTCAGTTTCCCAGCGACTTCGTTTCCAAAATAACGGTATTACTAGGGCTTGTGTCATTGGAACGAACGACTTTGTACATTGTGCGTTATCGTGCATTTGAAAGGAAGAGGAAAACAGTATAAATATTCTCTTCTGCGGCGATGATAGTGAAAAAGCAGATAAAGATATGCCGAGTCATTTACATGTCAAGCCATGTAAGATTGACTCCTCATCTGAGTACTTGTTTGATTCGGTGGGGTGCGTTCAGTTTATACGCGCGTATAATTCTGAAGACCTTAATATGCGATCAAAGACCCTGTATATAGGATCTTTGATGCGATCGACGTTTACTATCGACAAAATAATGTGGCTGTTCTTATAACCACAGTATCTGATGTCGAGCGTGAGAAGATGTCCCCCTGTAAAATATATTTATCGACTGATAGCTTTTGTAACTCTCATTACGAGATGATGGGCTCAAAATACTGTAGAATGCCAACTAATTCTGCTCGAAATACCAAATGTATTGCTCTCAGGACTGTGATCGCAAAGAGAGGGCAATGTCCTGTGGTGTAATACGGCTTCAAAACACGGCGAACTCTTTGTGCGGTTATTTTGCTGGAAAAAGATGAGTTTGAAAATCTCATTTCCCTGGAGAAAGGGGGAGGGGGTATGGAAGGGGGAAGGGGGGAAAGAGGGGGGAAGGGAGGGGGGAGGCAGTGGGGAGGGAGGGGGTGGGAGGGGGGAGGGGGGGCTCCTTCTGGGGGTTCGCTAGTTTCACCCACACTCGCAGCCTGAGGAGAGGTTGGATGGATGGATAGTGTTTTAAGGCCTATAAGCTTCTGTGGTTTATGTAAGACCATTAAGCGCGCAAATTACGAACAGTATGGAGTACACGCAAAACAAGTCACAGTGTCGCTTGCTATTGGCCTCGAACGAATCGCGTAGGGAAACGCGGTGGGATGAGGAGAGGTAGCTAACTGCTGCATTATATCCATGAAGAGTTCAAACGTAATAGGAGTTTGTAGGAGAATGGCTACGTTGTCTTCGTGACCGGTCTACCAAACTGCAGACAAGCAAAGCTTGGAAATGTGTTGTGCATCCATACAAAGTGTATGCTCCAGTTGGAAACATGTTCCGGCTGCGTGATCCCCGAAATCCACAGCGAGACATCGTGGCGAGGAAAACGACAACAAGGGAGACGACAACAAGGGAGACGACAACAAGGGAGACGACAACAAGGGAGACGACAAACCAGACAGACTGAATTAGCAGAGCGTTCATGTCGTGTCGTGTTGTCGAGACAGCACGAGCTGCACGAGGTTAGTGTGACAGACATATGTCTGTTTGTCTTTAGATGCTGCGCTTCCATTTTCAGTTTTCAGCACTTTTGTACATCACAGCTTGTAACGAGTTCGATATGACTTTGTTTTGTTGTTTTACAATTGGCCGCGACGCCGTCTCGAGCAAGTTAACTTTTAGTTGTGACGCTCATTTAACGACAAGCTCAAGACGAGGAGGAGGAGGAGGAGTGGGGGGGAGGAGGGGGGAGGAGAAGAGGGAGAGGAGGAGGAGAAGGAGGAGGAGGGGGGGGGAGGAGGGTAAGGGGAAGGAGGAGGAAGAGGAAGAGGAGGAAGAAGAGAAGGAGGAGGAGGAAGAGGAGGTGGAGGAGGAGGAGGAGGAGGGGGGGGAGGAGGAGGGGGAGGGCGAGGAGGAGGAAGAGGAGGAGGAGGAGGAGGAGGAGGAGGAGGAGGAGGAGGAGGAGGAGGAGGAGGAGGAGGAGGAGGAGGAGGAGGAGGAGGAGGAGGAGGAGGAAGAAGAAGAAGAGGAGGAGAGGGAGTGGGAGGGGGAGGGGGAGGGAGAGGGGGGAGGAGAATTCACCACTGTCAAAGACAAATAGAAAATGGAAATAAGAGCATGAAAAATGTTGTGGTTAAATACTAAAAGAACAACCAAAACTTTACATGTATCAAAGAAAAAAAGGAAGACCAAAGAAATCAAGGCAAAAAATACTAGAACTCGAATCTGAAAGGAAAAACGAAATCAAGGAGAATAAAAAGAACAACCTTTGATCAAGAAGATTAAAGAAGCAATAGGAATAAACACAATGGGTGAGAAGGAGGATCTGAGCGCAACGAGTAAAGCCCAAATATTGGCTTGCATTCCTGGCCAGTATACAGAGCAGCACAGGCAGCCAAATCCATCCATGCGGTCAGTCCAGGGCTTGGAGGCATGGAGCGCCATCGGGCGCTGGGGACAATAGCTGGATCGATGGCCGTAATGAAATCTTTTGCTCATCGATTCCTGCCGTCGCCAGCCCATCGATTGTAGGTGTTTCGGTAAAGCGATCCTCCTGCACAGGTCTCTCTCAACATTACCTTTCCACAGACTTCCTCCCGTCAGTTGCCCACAAGTCTGCTCCTTCGCCTCGAGCCCTTGGGCATGAGGCGCTCTAGAGCCATTTTCCTGCATCTTTTCCTCGACTAGGGAACGAGGGAAAGGAGGATACTCTGCTAACCTGATCTCGCGAACAACGCTGGTAACCTGGAAGTCTGCATGCCAGTCCTTTGGTTCTCACTGGGATAGGCCTTTTCTGTAAAAGGTCTTTAGAGGCCACTCTAAGTCGGGCATCAACCGAACAAGGGCTTCTGGAGAACCCTTAACTGCCTCCAGGGAGTTCAGCACTGACGTCCGTGCGTAGGAGTTTCCGGAGAAAAGTGAAGGAAGAAAAAAAGGAGTAAAACAACTGATACTTATTAGATGCACAAACACGATGAATAATCTTAAAAACGGTTCTGCGACAATCAATAGTGCTCGGAAAGGTAGTTCTCGGAGTTCAACAGTCTTCAGACTGCCAGAACTTCTCAAGTGACTCATTATGTGGGAGGCTTTGTACTGAAGTTAATGCGAGAAGCTACCTTGAATAATGACAATCACATAACATATATTTCATTCATCCAAAAAAGGAAATTAAAGTTACAAATCACAGGCAGAATAGTAAGTAATTATGTACAACCAAAAAAATCCTTAAACATCACAGAACGTTACAATCAATGGGATAAATCAAAGATTAGGAAGTTAAAGGGCTGCATCGCAAGAGATTGGGATGACACTGCCCGTTCTAGAGTGGTTAGAGTTTAAAATACTTATTGCAATTGGCTTAATAGATCGTCCGGTGTTTTTTGGGGGGACGGAATCTTTGGCTGTGAGGTATGAGTCTGAAGTGAAATTTTGTGTGGAGGGGGTGCTCTGTGTGGAGGGGGGGATCTGTGTGGAGGGGGGGCTCTGTGTGGAGGGGGGCTCTGTGTGGAGGGGGTGCTCTGTGCTACACATGATGACAAGACAAACTGGAGCAAAAACACCTACATCACGATGCGTAGGCAGCGGAATTAGATCAGACATCGGATTACAGGTGCATCCCCGAGACGAGGGTGGTTGTAAAAACATTATTTACGCATCTCTCCGGCGGAAGAGTAATGGAGCAGGTCTGCGCAGTGGAGCTGACGTTTTGAAGGCAGGACACCCGGACACCCTCGCTGCCGTTCGATAATGCTGCTGGGGATCGCGTCGTTTTGCTTGGAGCGTGCATGTGTGCAGGAGGTCTCCCAGTCAAACAGCGACGTGTTTTTCGCGATATATAAATGGAGACGTTGATATTGAAGCAAGCAGTCACGGCTTATCTAGGGATGGACATCGTAACATTCTCTTACCCCATGGCGACATGACAAACTCTCGTGTAAATGGCATATCAAAAGAGTCTAAGTGAAGTGTGTCAGTTCATATTGACGTAAGCTGCTTGTTAATGTCTTGCCCAATCGATTGGAAGAAAAAAACTTACTCAAAGAGATAATGGTTAAGGTGCCTTCGCAAGTTGAAACTGCTCCATCATTATCTACAAATATGCTGACTTTTTGGATCTCTACACAAAGTTTCGTGTAATTCCGTTTCAAAATGAAGAGTTCAAATAAAACAAAACCGGGAAATACAAGATCTTCAAATTTTTCTCCTCCTGATATAGTTTTCCTGGCAGACATATTGTCGTTGCAGCGAGATTGCTTAATCGAACTCCGGCGATTTTCAGATTTTTGTATCAGCAGAGCGTGCAATGTACTCCTTTCAAAATGACACTAAAATTACTCTGAAATGTGAGTAGTTGAGTAGGTATTCCTTTTTTATATGTATGGACTGAACATTTGCATTTTTGAGAAAAATAATAGCAATTTTGATGTGCAACCAAAGTTTGTATGAACGGACAGTTTCTATATCAAAGGAATTTCTTCAGTAACGAATGAAAATCACTGCACGTACAGATGGCAGTTTCCCTTTAAGAGCGCCACCATACACTACACAGATTCGTTTGCGAATATGGAATATCAGGACAATGTTAAGGTGGAGTATTACTGATACGACGCTCTCTTTTTCGCACATAAACATATAACATGGCCATCCTTTTGACGCTAAAAACCTCCATTTTAAATGTGGATCTGGAATATGAAACTCACACAGTAAAGGCAGTGATGGTTTAGGTTTCCGACTCGAGTTAAATCTCAAGACTGCTAAAATGCAGCTCATCCTGCTGCATGTTGAACAGACCGAAGTATGAGAACAACTCGGTTTGAGAGAACAGGTCACGTAATTATGAGAAGCAAACCAGAGATAAATCCAAGGGCGAACTCTGCTCAATCAAAGGCTTATTATGCAAGACTCTTGTTGTCTACGAGACCTTTGAAAAAGCCTTAAAAAGGTCAAGGATGGCTGCAAAGACCAATCATATAACTTTTTTCGAAATTCAGATTTGAGCTGCCATCTGCGTCAAACACTTCAGCCAACGTCGACGTCCACCGGGAATCCTTTGAAATGGCAGTTCTGTTTTTAGATTCCAGCGCAGACGTGATGCAAAAACCAATGACAAAAACTGGCCAGACGATCACGAAGGGAAAATAACTCTACAAAGATTAATTATTTGGAGATAGGTTCCTTCTCACAAGGGACTCGATAAGTAACGAGTTGCACAGACGAGAAAGGTGTCTAGAAGTACAGTGTGTGTGTGTGTGTGTGTGTGTGTGTGTGTGTGTGTGTGTGCTAGCGCATGTTGTGAGTGAAGTGTGTATGTGCATGCGCGTGAGAGTGAGAGAGAGAGAGAGAAAGAGAGAGAGCGAGAAAGAGAGAGAGAGAAAGAGAGAGAGATTAATAGAGAGAGAGATTAATAGAGAGAGAGAAAGAGAGACAGAGAAAAAGAGAGAGAAAGAAATAGACAGAGAGAGAAATAGAGAGAGAGAGACATAGAGAAAAAGAGAGAAAGAGAGGGAGGGAGGGAGGGAGGGAGGGAGGGAGAGAGAGAGAGAGAGAGAGAGAGAGAGAGGGAGAGATAG
>JAWQFJ010014731.1:0-17500 GCA_034096865.1 Theodoxus fluviatilis | reverse complement strand
ATCCTTGAAACATGCATCACGTTCTCGTATCTCATTGGAACCAAAATCCCTGTGTGTAAACTCTTTCCCCATGCCTCTCTCTATATAATGCGAAATTTATGTTAAGGCCCGAAGTGAAATGTACGAAAAATGGTATTATGATGTGTGTCAGGACAGATGCAAGAGACGATGCATATGGAAATAAGCGAAGAGGGGAAACCAATATAGGTTGTAAAAGATTCGTGTACGTAAAGAAGCAATTTCAAACAAGTTCGAAGCAACAAAATAGGATTAGAAACTTCTAGAGAAGTGAGACGACAGACAGTCTTCAAGTGTTTCGGCCTTGTCTTCCTGACACTCTGGGGGGGGGGGGGGGGGGAGGGGGGAGTGGGCGGAGGGGGGGAGGGGGAGGAGAGAGGAGGGGTGGGGGGGCACAACTGGATTATAACCTCAGGTGCCCATCAATGGAAACAGAAAAAATCCAAACGAAACGAAACAAAAGAAATGACAAGACACACGCAGTACAAGTATATATTCAGGTCTTGTAGAAGCAATGAATTTATCGACGCATCCGGAACTGCTTAGACAAGGCTCGAAGTGCGTCGTTTTATCCTGGAAAATGAATGCGAAATTAAACGGACAAGTTACAACAGATAACCTAATGACGTGATGCACGTGTACCACGTCAATGATATCTAGCGAATGAGTGAGAGTTTTTCAAGCTTGGTTAGATAAAAGGACGTCATCACATGAAGACCTCCGAACTGAGGAAGGAAACCCAAATAATCAGTAACTAAATCATGAACCAATGAAGAGGACTCCCGTTGGATTTAATGATGTATGTGTATGTGTGTACATGCATGCTTGTGTTAGAGCATGATTCCGTGTGCGCGCGTGTGTGTGTGTGTGTGTGTGTGTGTCTCAGTGTGTGTGTGTGTGTGTGTGTGTGTGTGTGTGTGTGTGTGTGTGTGTGTGTGTCTGTGCATGTGTATGACTATATATGTTTATGTGTGTATATTTCCCTTCCTTGGACATTGCTGTGAGGAATGAAGAGAACGGTGTGGCCTTCAACCAACTACAGACATGCGGTGGCAGGAATGGAAAACTGGGCAAAACATTTCCTTTTTAACCCGATTTTCCTCCTTTTTCTAGATGGCAAAGCCAAGTCGATGAATCAGTAAGCCAACGTCGATTTTACTCTGCTCATCAAACAATTTTTGTTGGGGGGTTTTCTTGTCTTTTTGCATCGTCCATTCTCCCTAGAGAGTATAACACTAGCTGCAGAAGCTTACCCATCACAAAATTCACATTAGTGACGTCATTCCTAGGGGAGGAAGAAACTATTCCCTCCAGCATCTCGTCACAAGTGCATCTCTAGGATCTGGGGGGTCCAGATGCTGCACCTGCTCGCTGCGAAAGGACCGCTGAGCATGTGACTAGCCCCGTGGCTCAAAGGCGACATTTTGAACACCGCAGACCAACATGGTCAACGACTCAAGCGCCTCGTAAGCCATAGAAAGATTAACGCACTGAGGTAGCCTTGCTGCATGAAAGAAAGTGCACTAGTGCATCCATGTTATACTCAGTTTGCATGTAAAAACAAAAACTGACAGAAAAATCAATCAGGATGGTATAGGACACTCAATGACACTTTTGTATGAAACTTACATGGTATGCGGAAAAGAAGGCATTGATTAAGGCAAACACTTCGACATTGAATTCGGTCTTTTCATCGACGTATTTTTTAGAACCATTCCATAAGTACGCAGCAATTGTACTTTGAACAAGTACAGCGATAGAATTATTTGAGATTCTAGGTGACTTGTGGTGATGCTAAGGCGATTGCAGCCGTCCCTGCTATATTGAAATTATATATGTTTAAAAAAACGTTCGAATCGTGTACGATGATGTGTGTATAGGCCGAGTTGGCTTCGATCGAGAAACTGTGTCCAAAACAGGCCTAAAGACGATTACGGCATAGAATCAATGCATTACAAAATAGGTATCGTCAAGTTGAGCAAAGAGCACTGAACCTAATGCTTGCAACCATGGTGTTCTAGCAGTGGAACATCTTTGTCCAACCATGGTGTTCTAGCAGTGGAACATCTTTGTTCAGCCAGTGTGTTCTAGCAGTGGAACATTTTGTCCAGCCATGTTGTTCTAGCAGTGGAATATCCTTGTCCAGCCATGTTGTTCTAGCAGTGGAACATCTTTGTCCAGCCATGTTGTTCTAGCAGTGGAACATCCTTGTCCAGCCATGTTGTTCTAGCAGTGGAACATCTTTGTCCAGCCATGGTGTTTTAGCAGTGGAACATCTTTGTCCAGCCATGGTGCTTTAGCAGTGGAACATCTTTGTCCAGCCATGGTGTTTTAGCAGTGGAACATCTTTGTCCAGCCATGTTGTTCTAGCAGTGGAACAGCCTTGTTCAGCCAGTGTGTTCTAGCAGTGGAACATCTTTGTCCAGCCATGGTGTTTTAGCAGTGGAACATCTTTGTCCAGCCATGTTGCTCTAGCAGTGGAACATCTTTGTCCAGCCATGGTGTTTTAGCAGTGGAACATCTTTGTCCAGCCATGTTGTTCTAGCAGTGGAACATCTTTGTCCAGCCATGGTGTTTTAGCAGTGGAACATCTTTGTCCAGCCATGGTGTTTTAGCAGTGGAACATCTTTGTCCAGCCATGTTGTTCTAGCAGTGGAACATCTTTGTCCAGCCATGGTGTTTTAGCAGTGGAACATCTTTGTCCAGCCATGTTGTTCTAGCAGTGGAACATCTTTGTCCAGCCATGGTGTTTTAGCAGTGGAACATCTTTGTCCAGCCATGGTTCTCTAGCAGTGGAACATCTTTGTCCAAGCATCGTGGTCTAACAGTGGAACATATTTGTCCAAGCATGGTGCTCTAGCAGTGGAATATCTTTGTCCATCCATGTTGTTCTAGCAGTGGAACATCCTTGTCCAGCCATGTTGTTCTAGCAGTGGAACATCTTTGTCCAGCCATGTTGTTCTAGCAGTGGAACATCTTTGTCCAGCCATGTTGTTCTAGCAGTGGAACATCTTTGTCCAGCCATGTTGTTCTAGCAGTGGAACATCCTTGTCCAGCCATGTTGTTCTAGCAGTGGAACATCTTTGTCCAGCCATGTTGTTCTAGCAGTGGAACATCTTTGTCCAGCCATGTTGTTCTAGCAGTGGAACATCTTTGTCCAAGCATCGTGGTCTAGCAGTGGAATATCTTTGTCCAGCCATGGTGTTTTAGCAGTGGAACATCTTTGTCCAGCCATGTTGTTCTAGCAGTGGAACAGCCTTGTTCAGCCAGTGTGTTCTAGCAGTGGAACATTTTGTCCAGCCATGTTGTTCTAGCAGTGGAATATCCTTGTCCATCCATGTTGTTCTAGCAGTGGAACATCCTTGTCCAGCCATGTTGTTCTAGCAGTGGAACATCTTTGTCCAATCATGGTTCTCTAGCAGTGGAACATCTTTGTCCAGCCATGTTGTTCTAGCAGTGGAACATCTTTGTCCAAGCATCGTGGTCTAGCAGTGGAATATCTTTGTCCAGCCATGGTGCTCTGGCAGTGGAACATCTTTGTCCAGCCATGTTGTTCTAGCACTGGAACATCTTTGTCCAAGCATCGTGGTCTAACAGTGGAACATATTTGTCCAAGCATGGTGCTCTAGCAGTGGAACATCTTTGTCCAGCCATGGTGCTCTAGCAGTGGAACATCCTTGTCTAGCCATGATGTTCTAGCAGTGGAACAGCCTTGTCAATAGCAAAGACAGTGACGACTGGTACAACTCCAAAATTACTTCCACTCCAGCACGTTGATTCCACCCGTTCCTAAAAGTTTGCACGTCACACTAAGATAGGATTGACTACGTCACAAACAAGATGAAAGCTGCTTCTGCCGTGTTCTATAATAGGCCGGAGACGCGTTGTCGTCACTTCCGGAGTTATTTGTAAAAGCCACGTGCTTTCAGCCATGTTGGTAGGAGGCGAGCGCTGTCTGCTAAGCTGTGCTACGGGAGACGCGCAACCATGCCGACTTCTTGCTGCGTGAAAAATTGTTTTAACAACCAACACAAAGACACATTAAGAGGGGTCAAACGCCCCTACTACTTTATACCATCAGAGAAAACCAATCAAGGTCCGACTGTGCACAGGATGACCGAAGCTAGACGAAGAGGATGGAAAAAGAGGATTTACAGAATAGATCTGACCTTTCGAGACATACACCCGGCGAGAATCAGCAGACATCTCCCACGAATCCTACTACGAAGAATCGATAGACTTCCAAAGACCTATAATTCTTTAACTCTTCCAACGTGTACGCCGATGTTTCGAGTACAACAATTAAATATGTCCATGGCACTGGCGGAGTGTTCCTCAATTCCGGATCAAGTTGGTCCTTCGTCAGCTGGTATGGATGGATGGATGGATGGATGGATGGATGGATGGATGGATGGATGGATGGATGGATGGATGGATGGATGGATGGATGGATGGGTGGGTGGGTGGATGAATGGATGGATGGATGGAGTTTTGTGGCTTATCAGCCTTTGTAGGCTACGTAAGGCCAGCGAGCACAATAACCACTAGAATAGTTCCTAGTAGGCGCAAATCAAGTCACGATGTACCTAATTATTCGCCTCTTACGAATCGCGAAGGGAGACGCGGTGGGTCAATTCTTACCCCCCCCCCCCCCCCCCCCTCCCCCCCCCACCCCCCTCCCCCCCCCCTCCCCCACCCACCCCGGCCTACAGGGAGCGTCAGCTGGTATGGATCGAGCCCGCCGATCACCTCAATTTTGTTGAGGTAAAATCGACAGGCATCGGGCTTGCGAAAGTCAACGTAACGCGTTTTCTTCCTCACGGACATTACCTTAGAAAGAAAAATGTATCAACTAACTCTAATGGTTTTAGATGTCGGTTTCTTGGCACAGCCAGCTTACCATGTCGGAGCAGATAAACAAATAAGAGAAAAGCGAAACGATCAGTAGTGCACTGAGTTTTGATGCGTGACCGAGGCACTCCCCGCAGTATGTTTTGTTTGCTTTGTAAGGTTTGAGCACTAGCTGTAGGTGTACAAATGGTCAGTTATTACTATAATTGGTGAATTTAGTTGTCATGAAACTTTGTTTTGTGCTTTACTGCCATTTTCTTGTAATAATCTTACACGTTACATTACGCCGAATGCGGGCAAGTTGACCATGCGCTCATCGACTTGATGATCGTGAATTTTCTGTTCTCGCCTGACCAGGGAAACGAAATAGTAAATTCAAGCCAGAACTAAAAGTTATCTGCTGCCACTCATTCGAGTTTTACATGAAACATTATATCACACTAGCTCGATCGTCTGAGGCGTAGTGGCTACGGTACGATCGTGTTCGTCTGCTGTGGTTTGCTTACTTATTTTCTGTGGGTTTTGTGCAGAAAGTATACGTTACAATAGTCTATTATGACTATTTTTGATTAGTTTTTAAAAAATATAATTACACATTTTGCATGTTTTAATGCCATCCTTTTGCCACGATCTAGCGATAATCACTCCTCAACACAGACCCGAAACATACTCCAACATATAGCACCGGAAGTTATGCAACCTACCATCATTGCTGCGCTGCTAATTACCATAATGACCCCTGGTGAACTCTTCTCCGGCCATTGGATGCCTTTCACGAATCTTTTTGCCACGAGGTACTTGTATATCGTTCCTCTTTGTGAAGGAGACAGATGAGGACTGATTATTATTGAAATCTTCCTTGGTGGAAGAAAACTGAAATGAACTTTCTGGAATTACCAGTCCCCAAGTTAAACAAATACGTTCGTGAAAGTTGTTGCTTTCATCGTCGACGTTTTTAACGAAGCGCTGCTCAAAACAAACCGAAAATATAGCAGGACTGAAAATATTCTGTATAACTTCCATTTAGCATTATTATCTGATGCTTTGAGCTAATTAATGCGCAGCAAAAGCGTTTCGTAATAAGTCGTCCATCACGGCTTATAATAGTGTGCATGCACACACTGCACGAGTCACATTCTGAATGCCCTTTGCCTGCCTGCCTGTATGCCCTCTGCCTGCCTGCCTGCCTGCCTGTATGCCCTCTGCCTGCCTGTATGCCCTCTGCCTGCCTGTATGCCCTCTGCCTGCCTGCCTGTATGCCCTCTGCCTGCCTGCCTGCCTGTATGCCCTCTGCCTGCCTGTATGTCCTCTGCCTGCCTGTATGCCCTCTGCCTGCCTGAATGCCCTTTGCCTGCCTGCCTGTATGCCCTCTGCCTGCCTGTATGTCCTCTGCCTGCCTGTATGCCCTCTGCCTGCCTGTATGCCCTCTGCCTGCCTGTATGCCCTCTGCCTGCCTGCCTGTATGCCCTCTGCCTGCCTGCCTGTATGCCCTCTGCCTGCCTGCCTGCCTGTATGCCCTCTGCCTGCCTGCCTGCCTGCCTGCCTGCCTGTATGCCCTCTGCCTGCCTGTATGCCCTCTGCCTGCCTGCCTGTATGCCCTCTGCCTGCCTGCCTGTATGCCCTCTGCCTGCCTGTATGCATTCTGCCTGTCTGCCTGTATGCCCTCTGCCTGCCTGCCTGAATGCCCTCTGCCTGCCTGCCTGCCTGTATGCCCTCTGCCTGCCTGCCTGTATGCCCTCTGCCTGCCTGAATGCATTCTGCCTGTCTGCCTGTATGCCCTCTGCCTGCCTGCCTGAATGCCCTCTGCCTGCCTGCCTGAATGCCCTCTGCCTGTCTGCCTGTATGCCCTCTGCCTGCCTGCCTGTATGCCCTCTGTATGCCCTCTGCCTGCCTGCCTGTATGCCCTCTGCCTGCCTGCCTGTATGCCCTCTGCCTGCCTGCCTGAATGCCCTCTACCTGCCTGAATGCCCTCTGCCTGCCTGCCTGAATGCCCTCTGCCTGCCTGTATGCCCTCTGCCTGCCTGCCTGCCTGTATGCCCTCTGCCTGCCTGCCTGTATGCCCTCTGCCTGCCTGTCTGCCTGTATGCCCTCTGCCTGCCTGCCTGAATGCCCTCTGCCTGCCTGCCTGTATGCCCTCTGCCTGCCTGCCTGTATGCCCTCTGCCTGCCTGCCTGAATGCCCTCTGCCTGCCTGCCTGTATGCCCTCTGCCTGCCTGCCTGTATGCCCTCTGCCTGCCTGCCTGTATGCTCTCTGCCTGCCTGCCTGCCTGTATGCCCTCTGCCTGCCTGCCTGTATGTCCTCTGTATGCCCTCTGCCTGCCTGCCTGTATGCCCTCTGCCTGCCTGCCTGAATGCCCTCTGCCTGCCTGCCTGCCTGTATGCCCTCTGCCTGCCTGCCTGTATGCCCTCTGCCTGCCTGCCTGCCTGCCTTTCTCCTTGTTTCTAAGTTTGCCTGCCAGGTGCCACGCATATTTTCGTATCTGCCTCTTTTTCAGTGTGTGTAAGTACTGTATGTGAGTGTGCAGTCTGTGTGCACATGAGTGCGTGTCCTTGCGAATGTGCGTGAATGCGTTTGCGTGTGTGTGCTCGCGCGCGCGTGTGTGTGTTCGTGCGTGCGCGCGCGTATGTAGTAGTATTATTTACACTAATACAGATAGAGAAATTGACGCACTGTGTCGACTCTCAGTCCATAACAGTTTTCACGTAACATCAGTGTAGTTTTCTACAGTGAACAACTACTCTGTTGAACACTTAATTCTTACCGCACGAGATTGCACCACATCAGCTCTCAGTTTGCAGATGCACTTAACAGCGCGCGTGCGTGCCGGTATTGGCTGCTTTCGAGTCAATGCCCTATCTTACCGCTTTGCATACGACAAAACTGTTCTTAAAATCACATCATCTCCATTGGTCATTAACATGGACGACATGCCTCTCCATTTCGATTGCCTTTCACCGGAAGCTGTTTGTAACGAGCTGTTGTCCATCTGTGACAACCGCGACAACTGCGGACGGCGTCCTTTGGTCCTCCTCACTGGAGAGCGGTCGAGAGGAGGTAAACGTGGGCCACAACGGACGCAAATGCAGCCAGGATATGATCGACCCAGAGTCGGGGAACCCAAAAAATCGACAATGCGCGGCAGAGAACGTCAATAATGCATCGTTACGTCTGGACCGCACTCAAGAGACCACGAGGTTCGCCAATAGAGGATTCCCGCAGCACGCATATTGGTCCAGGACTCTGGATCCTCATCAAATTTTACACGCCTCACAAAAAACACCGTTCGTGCAGCATTCACATCGTTTGCGTGAAGGTGGTTCCAATCGGATATAGATTATTCCATGATCAAACTCACCAAGTTTGGATACAGAGAGCAGTCATGAGTAAATTTTACAACTTGGATTCAGCAATACAAACATTTGGACAATATCACAAGAAAACTACTTCAAGAACAGTTCAATTAAAAACGAGGAACAAGTTGTTGTCTGGGTTTTGTCATCAAAGACGAGGAAGAAAATTGTAGAAACGACGTGGGCAATAAGGCATAGGCTGATTAGCAGATAGATTCCACCCTGCCGAACCGAGGAAATTAAGGGAAGAGCAACAGAGAGGAGGAACCTACCTAATTTCACTTCGCGCAAGGAACTCGTCCCTGTCAGAACCACGCTGGTCGCCAGGACCAACAGTAGCATGCTGCCACCTCGCGTCCAAGGGCCGAGGGCCACCATCTCTGTGGCTAATATCGCCAAATTCGGTGCCAAGAGCTGCTCAGGCGGTCCTGTCTGTGTGTCCAGGAACGGTCTGCCGCCAGACTGGTCTTCAGAGGCTGGCAAGGAATCTGGCCAGCAGCAGCAGCAGCAGACTGGCGGTCGATGCCCACTCCTCCTGGCACCGTGCCAACCCGCCCTGCGTTGTGCGTAGGCGCGGTCCCTTCTATCGAACGAGAGAGAGAGAGAGAGAGAGAGAGAGAGACAGAGAGAGAGACAGAGAGAGAGAGAGACACAGAGAGAGACAGAGAGAGAGACAGAGAGAGAGAGAGAGACAGAGAGAGAGACAGAGAGAGAGAGACAGAGAGAGAGACAGAGAGAGAGAGACAGAGAGAGAGAGACACACAGAGAGAGAGACAGAGAGAGAGACAGAGAGAGAGAGACAGAGAGAGAGACAGAGAGAGAGACAGAGAGAGAGACAGAGAGAGAGACAGAGAGAGAGAGAGAGAGACAGAGAGAGAGAGAGAGGGGGGGGGAAGGGAGGGAGGCTGGGTTGAGATGGGGAGGATTTTACAGAACAGCATATAGATAGGGACTGGAAAGAATGTAACCGCCATAAGAAAACCTTCCAATCGCACTTTGATTTCGGGTGGAATGTGCTTTCTGGTGCATAGAAGTCTAGTATTGGTGGTACAAGGTGCCTTGAAGTTTTGCGACAGCTTTGCTGTTCACGAAGGAGGGGACAGCGCGTAGATGAGATAATGCAGTTTCGTATGGTTCTTTGTTATCGAATGAGATGTGGCTGTGGCCACTGAGCAACTTCTGTATTTATTTATATGCAGAATTCGCTAAGTCCTCATCAAAAATTATATCCGCTCCTGCAATGATGTGAACATTTTTCGTATTCTCTTTTCCTAATCTCTTTGCGACGACTCGTATATTCTCTTGAAATTACGGGAAATGTCCTTTCAAACTGTCATACCGACCTTCTCACGGTGTTAGATATTTGAACGCATTGACAGGCCAAAAGGGCGACTAGAAAGTGGCTATTTGAGCGCATGGCACAACCATTAGAGCGACAGGATTCTAGCCTCTTTGAGTGAATGTCTAAGACCTCGGGGACCAAAAGGACACATCTCTCAACGCGTTTTAAATACATAATTGCTTTATTTTTGGATAAATTAACATAACACATGGCGAAAAAACCCCACTACAGATTTGATTAAACATTGCAGAGATAAAGACAGATATTAGGTGATTGCCATTCACCAAAATGATATGACATCATTGAGCTCATCATCTCACTGTACCTATGGAAGATAGGCTTTGCTTTCCCTTCTTTGTCTCCGTTTCGTGATGCCATTCATGGTGGCTCATTCGGTGCGCTCTACATGTATGGTAGTATGTTCTCAGCGATTTGTATTCCTGTGGAAATTATAATCATGAAATTCACGTAGGACTAAACAGACACGAATGTATCTCACGATCAGAAAAAAGTACAAAAGAATGTGTATTGTCTCGTAAAAATAGGTGTGATTCAGGTGAGTGAACCACATCCATTGCAATTTTCCTCGGTACTAGGTGGAAGTGCATGTGTTTATTTTTTTAGCGTGGAAATGCGGACGCGACAATATCGGGTGTTTTGCGAGTGTGCAAATCAGCAGTCATCAGCATTTCGTCCGTATATTTCGTCGAATACCGAACTTATCTTTTCCATTGAATTCATTTGCAATCACATTTTTGCAGTACAATATTTCTGCATAGGAACAGCCGCGAATGTTAATCACTCCAACTGAATTCCGTCGCAATCGTTTCTGCAGCATTCTCACATAGGAACAGCCGCTAATCTTAGCGATCAAATGTCCTATGGAAAACTAAACATTTTGTCGCTGAAAGTCCTATGGGTGTGGGAGCTCAACAGTCCATATGCCCATAGCGTGTATGCATGATCCCTTCGGTCGTGGCTGACCATGAGTGACGCATCCTATTTGTTCTGTCTGTCTATCTGTCTGCCCGAGTAGAACAGCGTTGTTTGTGGCTGAAGAGACCCATGAAGGAGCGACGATTTATATCGTCAGGGTTGTGTTGCAACTTGTCTCCATCGAAAGGTCCTGTCTGTACTGAGGTTCTCCTAGCTTGCGTCGGAAAGTCAAAGTCCACAAAATCCGATGGTCGTCCCCCCCCCCCTTCCCCCCCAAAAACAAACAAACAAACAAACAAAACTTGTATTATGCACTGTAGTCAGCATTACTATATAAGATCACTCCACCATCAGGACTCGATCCAGTGAAGACAAAATTGCTGTTTCAGCGCTCTCACTCGTCTCTTCGTCGGGTTCTCCTTGTCTCTGCATCTCACGTACACCTCACTCTAGGACACGAAAGCCTGTAGAGAACTGATCACTCCTTATAAAGGAGGACTCTTTGCACTTACCCATGTTCTTCTTGCATTCTCACTTTTTCTGCCGTGTTCTCTCACGCCACCCTGCCTTATATACCTTTTTACAGGTTCCAAAATCTACTGACACTAACCAGAACCCCTTCGACCATCTGGAAGCAGCGCGAATGATGTCACATGACACTTTAAAAGAGACGAAATCACCCTGACTACGTCACGTAACTAAGCAACAGACTCGCCGAGGGGGTTTGTCAAAGCTGAAAACTACGACGGCATTCTAGCACATTTCAGCACCTTCACAACAGTTGCATCTCTGTGCGGTCTCTAACCATAGCTTGAACGATGTAAAGAGCAGCTGGAAGTCTCTCAAGGGATTTCGCATCATTTCTGTAATGCGTGTTCATCCTCAGAATGCATGTTTTTTTTTTAATAATGCTGAATGGTGCAAGTAATTTCATGGAGATTAAGGTCAGTCTTTGATTAGAGACACGAGTGTGTGTGTGTGTGTGTGTGTGTGTGCATGTGTGCGTGCGCGCGCGCGCGCGCGTGTGTGTGTGTGTGTGTTCGTGCATGTGATATGTGCGTGTAAACGAAGAAATATTCCTTTACAAGTTTTCAGTAAAATCATATTACTAGATTTCACAGTTCGTCAAATACCCAAATCAACAGGTTTGAATTTTGACTAGATCCGCCAAGGTTGTTGAGTTTGCGTGTAATGCTAGATTAGAGTTGTCCTTTCCAGGTATCGCATTGTAGGTCGAGTTATTTGCTGTAGATTGTGAATACAAGAACATGCACTGAGCATGCCTGGTGGGCAATCAAAGATTGTTTAAAGGTAAAATCAAGTACTATCTTATGCCATCTCCACCAAGTATGGGTATATTGAGGTATATAACTAACTGCTTATCTGCTCGTATTCTTCGTTTTCATCTTCATTGTTATCGTGGAATAGAATTTCGCACAGTGAAACGTTGATGGGAAAAAAAACGGTCTCCGATAGCGATCAGGGAAACGCAAATTTTTTACCGTTCTAATCTTGTTTATTATTGATTTGTTTTAAGGTCAAGTAATGAGAAGTTTGTTGTTGTTGTTGTTTTAAATTGTAGTTGTTGTTGACGACGACAGCGACATTGACGAATACCTCAAGACGCTGCTGATGTGAATGGCGTTGCTGACTACGACGATGTCAAGGGAGACAATTTGAACAACATTGCCCATTCATCACACCAAAAAAGCCGCGCCTCGCATGTTCGTTTCGCGCAGCTGTTTCTGTAATGATATCTGTCCTGTAGTGGCACCCGTCAATTAAAACATCGTGTACAGTATTTAATGTCATGTGAAACGACGTGGAAGATACGGCGTATGTTTTAGTGCTGGTGAGCTGCAGTAAAATTAGAGATGTCGCACGCGGTTGATGGCCGCCATAAGGTCAAGGTGTCGAGTTAAATTTGATTCAACGTCTGTGACATGCCAAACAAAAACACAAAATCGTCTGATGAGGTTGCTATTGATCTGTGGATCATCAGCTCCTGTCAGCTTCATATCCAGTGGTCTCCCTTCCTGCATGAATGCATTGTTAGCTCCTCAACCTCTACTCGCCTATTGAAACCCTGTTTTTTAAACAGACGAATGTAAGTGAGCAAGCTTTGGCGTTTGACTATGTGCGAGGTGCAGTGCCGTGGTTCAATCTCTAGGATGGGAGAAAACTGAATTAACAATTCTATTAATACAGTTGTACGTCTGCAGAACTGGTACCACTCTGTCCGTCGCTCCAGTGGCCAACCACTCGTCCACAATGCTGACCACAATAATCAGATGAAAATCACTTCGCCGCTATTGCATCTCAGACAAACAAAACGAGCGCTAATCCACTGGTGCGTGCAATCCGATCTCGTAAACACTAAGCTTGAAACAAAACCAGAAGCAAATCAAAGACAAATCGGACAGCTCATTGTAAACTTCTCCATCCTTTTGAAGACTAAATCGCCACTTCCTTCAAAGTAGATGTCCGCTGGCATATGCATGTCATATGTCGAGTCACCACATGTTGTCACGAGCTGAACGGATTTCAAACAGCTCCTTATGTCTAATAATGTTGCAGCGATCTAAGTTGGTGCAAGACGACTCCTCAAAAGAGCAGTGGTGTGGCGCCGTCTTTCCTCATCGTCTGTTGGACGGTGGTCGGTCGACTGATCATGATGAGCTCCGCTTCCTGGCTCATGGCCGCGCTAGTGAGAGCAAGGGTTAAAGAAAAGGATAAAACAGAGCGATGGAAGGACAGAAAGGTTCTTTCCTGTTGGAGATGAGAGGGTCCAGAGCTTGTTATGACTGCTGAAGCTTTCGAAGGCAACCGTTGCCTCGTCAGAATGACCCTTCAGCGTTGTGCCCAGGACAAACTCCTCCCAAGGCAGAGTGATACAGATACACATACCTTATTCATTGCTATTAAAATGAATTTTTCTCGTCCAGCACTTATAAGACAAATAAACACCATGGAATATATACATCTATATTAAAAAAAATATTTAAAAGTATTATTTTCGGAACATGGACTGAGTTAAATGATGGACTTATTTACAGGATTATACTAAATATTTCTTACTTCACATTTCCCTCCTCGCACTGTTCCCATCCTCCATCCCCCTTCCTTCCCTCTGCCCTTTTTGCACTGTATACCTTTTTCTGATCTATACCTGTTTCGTGTGGCGATGGGATGCCACTGTATAAAGAAGAGCAAAGCCCATACGACTCACATGCTTGACCTTGACCTTTACATGACCTTGACCTTCAGGTGACCTTCAAGGTCAAGGTCAAACAACTAAACCTAGCAATGACATCATACACTAAGAACTGCTTTACACATTTTCCTACCAAAATACATGTCACCTTGACCCAAGGTCAAGGTCATCCAAGATCATGCAACACAAACCTGTTAATTCAAGACATAGGAAGCACAATGGTGCTTATTGGCACGTTCTACCATGAGATATGGTCACTTTTAGTGGTTCACTACCCCATTTTGGTCACATTTCATAAGGGTCAAAGTGACCTTGACCTTGATGATATGTGACCAAATGTGTCTCATGATAAACGTATAACATATGTACTACAATGTTATGAAGTTTGGAAGAGTTATCTTCCATAGTTCAGGGTCAAGGTCACTTCAAAATATGTATACAATCCAACTTTAAAGAGTTCCTGTGACCTTGACCTTGAAGCAAGGTCAAGTCACAATGTATGTTTTTTGACGCCTTGTCATCATACACCATCATGCCAAATTGGGTGTTGATAGACTTAATAGTCTCCGAGAAAAATCCAACGTTAAAGTTTTTTACGGATTACAGGACGCCCGGACGCCCGGACGGCCGGTCTGCCCGGACGCCCGGACGCCCGGCCCCCGCCCTGACGCTCGGACGGACGACACGGGTGACCTAGTATAAAAGTATAACATGTGTACTACAACGTTATGAAGTTTGGAAGAGGTATCTTCCATAGTTCAGGGTCAAGGTCACTTCAAAATATGTATACAATCCAACTTTAAAGAGCTCCTGTGACCTTGACCTTGGTCAACGAAACTGGTAGGGATTACTTTGCCCTATACACCACATATAGGTCAGGTATCCAATCTAAAACAATTCAGAGAAAATTGGGAAAATGTGAAAAATGGCTGTTTTTAGACAACATTTACGGCCCTTGCGACCTTGACCTTGAAGCAAGGTCGTCACTATGTATGTTTTTTGACGCCTTGTCATCATACACCATCATTCCAAATTGGGTGTTGATAGACTTAATAGTCTCCGAGAAAAATTCAACGTTAAAGTTTTTTACGGACGCCCGGACGCCCGGACGCCCGGACGGACGACACGGAGGAGGACCCCGACACGCGGAGGAAGTCGAATGACTCAACTGCGTTCTGCACGCACTGTGATGTCAAAATTAAGAACCCCTTGGCACTGACCGGTAAACGCAAAATCTACTCTCGAAACTCTGAACTCCTCACCTTTGCTTTGTTCTTCAGCAGGGAAGGAAAGGATTACTTATGGGATTGAAAAAAAACCTTGCTGTAACCGGAATTTCAACCGAAACATCCCACCCTATAGAAGAAGAACGTAAGTAATGAAATACGGAATGAAATCGGCAAGGAAGGAGAAGGGAAGACGGAAGGAAGGATCACGGAGATTCTCCACGGAGGCATTACGTCAATCGGTAAAGACGAGCGAATGGAACGCGAAGGAAGACCGGAAGAACTGTAAAGGAAGACGGAAAGCAAAGGAAGAAGCCGGAAGGACGGACTAAGACGAAGGAAAGACCTAACAAGGAAGGAAAGCACGACGGAAAGGAAGAAATAGTCGAATGTAAGGAAAGAGGAAAGGAAAAGAGCGAGCCGGAGGGGGAACAGGAAAGGAGGAGGATGAAAGGAGGGAACTCGGCAAGGCCCCAAGGAGGAGGAAACAGTAAATGGAGGAAGAGGAAAGGAGGAGTAGAGGAGGAGGAAACATGCTGATAAGGGTGGAGGAGGAGGAGGAGGAGGGAGGAGGAGGAGGAGGACGCGAGGAGGAGGAGAGGAACCCCGTGCACTAAGGAAGGAGGAGGAGGAGGAGGAGGCAACGGAGAGGAAGGAGGAAAGCGAGGAGGAAAAGGAGAGAAAGGAGTAGAGACGCAAGATATCTGAGGCGCCAGGAAGGAAAGACGAGAGGAGGAGGAGAGGCACCACAAGGAGGGAGTGAAGGTGTCCAAGGAGGAGCGAATGGACACGAGATATGTGAAGAAGAGGAGTAGACCGGAGCAGCTGTCACCCACCGACAGATGGGAGGAGGAGGAGGAGCATCCCAAAACTGAGGATGCAGACCACGATACAAAGAGGAAGACAATCCCAGAAGGTCCTAGGATGGAGGAAAGGAGGATTTCTGAGAGAGAGGGAGGAGGAGGAGGAGGAGGCATGAGGAAACAAGAGGACGGGAGGAGGTACGGAACAACACATGAATGAAGGACGGAACATAAGGAATATGAGAAGGAAAGAAGGACAGTCGTGCGGACATCACGAAGGAAGGAATGGGAACCTATAAACAGAAGCGACGGAATGAGACGGAAAAGACGGAATCATAGGACACAAATGAGAAGGAAAAAGAAGGACAGGAATGAGAAGTTTTACAAGAATGAAGGAAGAGAAGGGAGGAAAAGAAGGAAGGACATGCGTGCCGCTAGGAGAAGGAAAGAAGGACAGGAGGGTGTCCGCCAGAAAGGAACCCACCGATAATACGACATGAAGACATGAGAAGGACACTAAAAAGAAGAAGGAAATGAGACGGAAGAAGGAAGGGAATGAGAAGGAAGGAAAGGAGGATAGAAAGGACTAGGAGAAAAGATAAGCGAACGGAAAATGAGGAACCTCACCCAGGGAAAAACGAAGGAAGGAGAACGGAAGGAAGGAGAGGGAAGGAAGATTTTTTTTTTTGGAGGAGGAAAGATGAAGGACTATTTTGTGACAAGGGGACAAGAGCAGGAGGGAAGAGTTCCTTGACGCTGAGAAGAAGATTGTCGAAACATGGTCTAGTTGCGGGACGGATGGAAGAAAAGACATGTACTGTAGTGCAATCCTCGACCAGTACACCAGCACTAGCAAGCCAAAATTATGCAACTCCGAGTGCTTGCGCTTCTTTCCCTTCGCCAATCGAATTCCAGATTGACGGAGCAAGATATTTGATTTCTCTTTGTACCTTTATTCGGCCATAGGTGTGTCTTGGAATCAAGATCATTCTAGAATGGGATCTATCGAATGGATCAGAACATCTTTAGAGTAGTAACTGTATGGTCATATGTTGTAACTGACTCTATCTCTGGTTAGTAAAAACGTTCACTTCACGCGGAATCTCTGCCGACCCGTCTTCTAGAAAGCAAAGCTTCCGTCAATCGGGAACGCGATTTCATTGGCAATATGCTATTTCTCCCTCAATTCTCTGCATTCCAAGCAATGTATAGGCCTGTCGGAGGTTTATATCAAGGTTTACGGAGCGTCCTAAAGATTATCCTCCAGGATTTACTGGGACTCGGTCCTAAAGACTTCATCCGCTCCAGGTTTAATGGAGGTCCTAGACTTTATCCCTCCAGGTCTACTGGAGGGGGTCCTACAGAATTTAATCTGTCTCAGGTCATGTATCCTGAGTGTGAGTGTGTGTAGTGTGTGTACTGCGTGTCTGTCTGTCCCGTCTCCACGGCTTATATCTCAAAAAACTACTGGGACGGATATTCCTTGAGATTTTGCACACTAACCTGGAAGTTAGGTCCGATTGAATTTTGAAGTATCAAATTTTCAGAATCGAGGCTTTATGAAGAGAAAAAGTGGTTTTTTTAAGTCGTCGTATATTCGAAAGCACCTCTCTAAAAATGATTGAAATGACAATTGACGGAAAAGCCAAATTTGACGCATTAATAACGTTACGTCATTTGCAAGTACAATTTCGATGCTATAGGCCAGGACACGAATTCGAAACACCTGGGGGATGGCGAATTGTCCAAACATGGGCGA
>JAWQFJ010014730.1:0-32633 GCA_034096865.1 Theodoxus fluviatilis | reverse complement strand
GTTTTAAGTAAGGCGGTAATGCAGAGTAATAAAGACGCCGAACTGGACAAGCCTGAAGCCGTTGGTAGCGTGCCGAAAAGACAAACGGTCATGCCGCGCAGTTTAGCGTTGGGAAAAGCCGCTTTGAGGAGGTGGACGACGCCTTTGACATAGGAAACCCAGCCATCCGCAGAATCATAATCCGTCTCCGATATTTTGAAGACGCAGGTTTCATTGAGATTCATCGAATGCGCGACAAATTGCTCATCCGCCCTTTCCGAAGCGATGGCGTAAGTCCCCAGCGAAATCGCCGCCGGCATTACAAAGCCGCCGCAATAATCGATATGCTCGCCGATCACGTTGAGGCGACCGGGAGAAATACAATAGTGGGATATGGGTTCGGTTGTCTCTAAAACCTGATTGAATCGCGCCGACAAATCCGCAAAAATTCGAGATTTATCCGGCGGCGTGGTTAGTTTTGTCATAAATTTAAAAAAGTTTCGTCGAGCATTTACGCTTCCGCAATCACGGTTACGCCGTTACGTTCAAGCTTTTGCGAACCGGCAAGAATACGGCTTCCTGTGGGAAGGGGGATCGTATAATCAGCTTCCGCCGTATTGAAGTAAACGAGTAAATTATCAAACCTGCGCCTTCGGATACCTTTAGGCAAAGGTTCGCAGGCAAATGGCCGCAAAGACTCGGGAAACGCCGATTGGATTAGTTTCATTATTAGTTCGCTTTGGTGAAGAAGCACGGTATATCTTCGTCTTCTCCAGACGTCGGCGGCCGTCTCATAAAATTTGCGAGTTGAATTTCGGAATGTTTCGCGCAAACAAAAGCGGCTTCGTTTGCGGCTGTCACCGACTCTTGTCTGAACTCGTTACACTTGAGTATGTTGGACGTAGTCTTTCCCAAACGCACGGTTAGCCACACATGTTTACACATCAAGTCAATCCTCTTGCAGCTTTACTTTGAGTTTTTTGAAATGGCTGCAAATAGTTGAGAGTAAAACTCATACCAAACGACTACATGGATGGAAATTTTCTCTACCATGTCTCGGTCTCTGATGGATACAAATCGGGGGGCGTTTCTTGGGACACAACCTGCCTCCGAGGTCCCGAAAACTCACCCCTTTTCCTTTTGCAGCGCTCGTACTTTTTTTCCTCCATCACCGCTTTTATCGGACATAGTGCTGCAGGTAAGGAACGACGAGGCACGGATAAACTGATCACAATCCTCGGCTTCCTGTATATGTATTATACTCCAACTCTGTACTTAAACTAATCGAGGCAGGCGCCGTGTAAAAACAAGTCATATTAAACGTCATAAGCGTTCAGACAATTTCGATCGCCTTAGCGGTGACATGGCGATGCGGCTTAGGGCCTTCTAATCACAAGCGACCCACACCAGCGCATAGGAACCGTGCGCCGCCGCTCCTTCAGAGAACCTGCGGTTTACTATACATTTTTGCGCCTCCCCTTCTTCCGCCGCAGCAATCGCCTGTGAGGTAGACTTTCCGCCGCATTGGATGCGCGTCAACATAACGCTGTCGCCTCAGTAGTCTCTAAGTCACGGCATGTTCCTGCGTCTTGACCCGAACGCGTTCAGAATTGTCGCCAGCGTAAAGGTGTCTGTACCGGTTTGTTTAAGAGAAAAAAGAAAAAAGAAAAAGTAAAAAAACAAAAACCTAGTGCGCAAAAATAAAATAAACCGCGCCTGTACCCTCTTGGCCATGTCCAAAAGTCCCGACACAATCCTGGTTTCGCGCGCGCGCCGGATTTAAGGCTCCCAGATTCGACGCGGCTCCGACCGTGCGCTGTTGTCTCCATGACGCCACAAACTTTTTCTAATTCGATCCGCTGTCCCCCAACGAGTTGCCCACACGATAATAAACATTCGGCATGCAAACTGTCACGGACATGCAATCATCAGTGCGCATGACCTTTCCGTGCAGCCTCCAATCATAAAAACTGTCCGGTTTCCTCTTTTCGTCGCTCGAAACTTCGGTCTAACCTGTCCAAAAATCTCGAGCGGTAATTATCCAACGCACGAAACATCCAAATCTCTACACCAGCTTTATAATGGTCATAAATCAAAGAACCCCAGACCCAAAATGGAATTAACTACGCTACATCCATCTTTCGGGAGATGCGTTGCGTCATATACCGTGTCATTCTTGGCATTCCTGCCTATGCTCCTCCTACACAGTCCTAAACCTGACTTGAACACCTCCCGTACGTCAGACAGTTCCGTCAACCTCCGCTCGCCACAATACATATTATCCCGTGCGATGCCGTGCTCCTCGGATTCGGTGCTTCGGGTACGATCCGTCGATACCCAGTTCGTGTGTCGTCGAGTTCGGATTCGCGACTCACCTACCTAAACCTCCGCTGCTATCTTCACTCGCTACCTCCAAAAATACTGTTCCTCCCTCGCTCCTCTTTCGAGCACCCCAATTCGGCCGATTCGAACCGCGAATCAAATCCTGGCACTCTATCACTCGCTTCCTGCCGCGCCTCCACCCTATTACACGGCGCAGCCTACTTGCGCGTAACAAGGGACACGTGAATCTCTAATCTACGCTTTTGGCTTCGTGAACAGTAACAGGGCATCGGTGTCGTGTGTGCAGCCAGTAAATCGTCGTGCCTGTCATATCTCAGTGCCAGGCACAAACTGACACTGGCGGGATGGAGTATTCGCCGTATTTTTGGGCGACACACAGATTTTCCGTGCTACTGGCGAGTGTCGCGTATATGTGCCAACGAATGCAGATCGATGCTGTTTCAAAGCGGAGGTAGCTAGAAATCCAAACTGTAGTGGAGGACGATGCAACTCCAAATGTCACGTACAGGAGCGAATCGGTCGAATTGTTAAAAATAACCAATAGAGTTGTAACAAATGGATTGAGATATTGTGTTCTTGGTACTCCTGTATCAATCAGGGCACTTAGACGACAAAGCTACAATGTCACTCCACACATTCCCTGTAGCATTACCACACTTTACCTGTTTCGCTACTAGTCTAGTCACATCGTGTGATACATACTCATATGTATACGCTTCTTTATGAGCGACTGAGCGGTGCAGGGCGTGCACATTGGTACGTCATCGTCTTACCCCCCAG
Organism: Theodoxus fluviatilis; assembly: GCA_034096865.1. Taxonomy (NCBI): domain Eukaryota; kingdom Metazoa; phylum Mollusca; class Gastropoda; order Cycloneritida; family Neritidae; genus Theodoxus; species Theodoxus fluviatilis. Next base: position 29,531 of record JAWQFJ010014730.1, on the reverse strand, counting down.
CAAGCCATACATTAGCGATCATTCGCTTCGGCTCGAGTAATTCCCAACGCTTCCTTCATCCCGGGCCACCAGGCCTCACAAAAAAATCAATGAACTGTGCTTCTCTTTGGGCTTCAGACGTCAGACCAGGCGAAAACTCACGCAAGACGAACCAAAAGCGAAATACACTAGTCTCTTTAAATACGAAGCGCCTCTTTCTCGTCGTCGCCGTCCTGGAGCCCGTGCCTCTCGAGCTACGTCGTGTGCTCTCGTTCTCTCGACGTAACAAATAAACAAACCACCGGATATTCATAGCTTTATAAGGGGAAAAAGGGGGAGGGCGCTTTAGCCTTTGGTTGCCCCAAGCGTAAGCCCGGCAATGAAGTGCTTCTGCATCAGAAAAAACATACACACAGGCGGCAAAGCGGCAATGATGGAGCCCGCCGAAACCAAATGCCAAGCGGCTATCCATTGACCATTGAGCGACTTTAAACCCGAGGTCACGGGCATCACATGATTACCCTGCGCCAACACGGTCGCCCAAAAATAATCGTTCCAAATGAAGGTAAAAATAAGCACCGCTAAAGCGGCAATGGCGGGTTTCATCAAGGGCATAATGATCATCCAAAAAATTCTGAACTCTCCGCAGCCGTCGATTCTTGGGGCTTCAATCAATTCGTAAGGAATGGAGCGGATAAAATTACGCATAAAAAAAGTACAAAATCCCGTTTGAAACGCGACATGAAAAAGGACAAGTCCGGTGACCGTGTCATAAAGTCCCATCGACAAAGTTAGGTCGCGCACGGGAACCATCAAAATTTGGAATGGCACAAAGTTGCCGGCAATGAACATGAAAAAGACAAACAAGTTTAGTTGGAAGCGGTACACCGCCAGCGCAAACCCGCTCAAGCAGCTTAACGCCAAAGCCCCGATCACGGTGGGAATGGTTACCTTAAAGCTATTCAAAATATATAAGCCAATCGGCGAATTGCTGAAGGCTTCCACATAATTATCAAAGCCTTTAAAATCAGTAGGCATCCCCCAGTAGTTACCCGCCGTGATGTCGCCGGCGCTGCGGAACGAAGTCATCGCTACGGCAATGAGCGGCAATAGCCAAAGTATGAGGCTAATCGGCAGCATTACCTTATAAAGGGCGCGGATGGAAAAAGGAGATTTTTGAATCGGTGAGGGAAACATAAGCGATTGCGTAAAAAATTAACGTGAACCTTTTTCTTCTTGGTAAACGTGGAAAATAAAATATGAAATGTAGACCAACATGATCGCAAACAGAATCACCGAAATAGCCGCGCCATAACCCATACGAAAACCATATTCGCTCAATGCTTGTTCATACATAAAATAAGCTAATACGCGACTGCTGCCATAAGGTCCGCCGTTGGTCATGATGGCGATTAGGTCGAAGCTGCGCATGGCTCCAATAATGGTGATTGTTACCGCGATATAAGTCGCTGGTTTCAATTGCGGCAAAATGACATGCCAGAGCATCGAGAAAAATTTGGCGCCATCGATTTTCCCCGCTTCCACAATCTCGGGATTCACGTTGTTGAGTCCGGTGAGATACAAAATCATACAGTAGGCGGTTCGCGGCCATAATCCGCCGATAATAATTCCATAGGTGACGAAGTCTTCATCGCCGAGAACCGGAATGCTTTCCAGCCCAAATAATCCCAACATTTTAGCGAGCAATCCAAAAGTCGGATCATAAAACCAGCTGAAGATCAGACCCACAACAACTTGGCTGATCACGAATGGGAAGAAAAACAGGGATTTGATTAAGCGAATTCCAAAGACTTTTTGGTTAAGAAAAAGAGCGATAATCAAACCGAAAGGAACGGCAAAAATAAAGAGAACAAGCCAAAGGATGTTGTTTTTGAACGAGGTATAAAAAGCTTCGTCGTCAAATAACTCGACGTAATTTTCCGCGCCGATAAAGGTGGCTTCGCCGATTCCGTCCCAGTCGTACAAACTAATCTCAAAACTGATAAAAATGGGGACGATGACGTAAATCAAAAATAGAGAAAGTCCCGGAGCAAGAAAAAGCCACGGGGTAATTTGAAGTCGATATTTATTAAGAGCAGAAATCATCTTACTAAGTTTTATGAGCGGACTGCCGGAAGCAGCCCGCGGTTAGAGAAATAAAAGCGGATTATTTGTAGGCTTGCTTACGAACCTTATCGAGGCGCTCCAAAATCGCTTTTCTTTTTTCAGGCTTGACCATGTATTCTTGGAAGCCTTCCATACCGGCTTGAGCCATTTGCGCGACGGCGTCACGGTCATAAAACTGAGCTAAGCTGTCGGCGTTGCTGAGCATCTCGAAGCCGGCTTGTAAGAATTTGTCGTTTCCAACTTTGGAATCTTTGTTGGCGGGCAACTGACCCAAAATTTCATTCACTTTAGTTTGAATGTCCGCGCGAGCGATAAACGCCAAGAATTTTTTGGCGTTTGCCATATTCTTAGCTTTTGCCGGAATATGCAAAGTATCCGTGGGCGCGTCTTCGGAAACAGGAATGTTAGGCGTGATTTCCGGAAATTGGAAAAATCCAAGTTGGTCGTCGGTCAATCCCGCTTCTTTCAATGGCGCGACGGCAAAATTACCCATCAAATACATCGCCGCTTTACCTTGAACCATAAAGCTAAGCGCTTCTTGCCATGTGTAAGACGTGTGGTTTTCGATGAAATAGTCATTTTTCACCAGCTCGTCCCACCTGTCAAAAACGTTTTGCACGCGCTTGTCGGTGTATGGAACTTCGCCGGAAGTCAATTTCATGTGAAAGTCATAACCGTTGACGCGGAGATTGAGGTAGTCAAACCAGCCGCCGGTTGTCCACTTGTACTTGGTTCCGATGGTGAAAGGCGTGACGCCGTTCTTTTTTAATGTGGCGCAAACTTCCAAAAATTCTTTCCAAGTTTTTGGCGGCTTCAAACCAAATTTTTCAAACAGGTCGGCGCGGTAATAAACGCCCCACTGATAATAAGTATAAGGCATGCCCCACTTTTTGCCGTTGATGGTCATAGAGCTAGCCGTGGACTTCAATTTTTCGTTCAGCCCGTTTTCTGCCCAAACGTCGCTGACGTCGGCGAAAAGTCCGGCGTTAACGTAAGGAGCCATCCTGTTGCCGGCATACCAAGAAGCGATATCCGGAGCGTCGGCGGTTAAAAAGTTACGGATGCTTGTTTTGTAGCCTTCATGATCGAAGACGTTCCATTTGACGTTGACGTCGGGGTTTTCTTTTTTGAATTCATCGATGACGTACTGCAACGCTTCCTTTGGAGCAGGGTCAGAAGTGTCCGTGTTGATAATCAATTCGCTTGCCGAAACTGAGAAGCCTGCGAAAAGCAGAACAAGCGGGAGTAAAAGTTTTTTAATCATATTTCCTCTTTTTGGTTAAAAGTTTTAAGAATAAAATGCCCCGAAAACTAACTATTTTGCGAAGACTTTTCAACCTAAGCAAAAACAGCGATTTCGCAATATTTTCAGCGGCTCTGTTTTCGAAGCAAAAGAATAAACGACTTCGAAGGCAGATTCGTTTTCGGGAATTAACTTTTCGCTGAAAACTTACGTCTTTGCGGTTATTAATCCGGAATCCAAGCGCCGTGAGCTGCTATCAAATCATCGACCAGATTCCTGATCTGATCGAGATTCAACTCAGCAGAAGTATGTGGATCCAGATAAGCCGCATGGTAAACTAAATCTCGGTTGCCCGTTAAATAAGCCTCTACAGTTAATTTTTGAACCGTGATGTTCGTTTGCATCAGTCCGGCGAGTTGGGTTGGCAACTGCCCGACCATGACCGGATTAATGCCGTTGCGGTCAATCATGCAGGGAACCTCGACGCAACAATCTTCCGGCAAATTGGTAATCAGCCCGCCGTTGTAAACATTAATATTCGCCCTTGCGGGTTTGCCCGTAATCACCGCTTGGATGATTGCCGAAGCGTACTCGTCGCTGCGTTCATTGGAAACTTCAAAAGCGCCGTTTTCAAATTCGGTTTTCATTTTTTCCCAATCGCTGATTTGAGTTTCGCAACGCCTCAGGTATTCGTCGGCGGGGATATGGAATTTTTCCATTAAATTCGGTTGAGAGCCTTTGATGTACCAAGGCACATACTCGGCAAAATGCTCGCTGGATTCGGTTACGAAAAAGCCAAACTTTTCCAAAATGTCGTACCTCACCGAATTTGCTTTCGGGAAGGTTTTGTTTTGAAGGACTTTTTCCAAGTCGGGATATAAATCTCTGGTTCTGCCGTCTTTAAAAACCTCGTGAAAAGACAGATAAAAAGCCATGTGGTTGATGCCCGTGCAGTAATAATCGATATTGTTGACGTCCAATCCCAAATCTTGCGCAAGATCTTTCGCGGTTAGTTGGACGCTGTGGCACAAGCCAATCGCATTCAATTCCGGAAATTCGTGGTGAATGCTCAAACAAAGCATTGCCATTGGATTGACATAGTTCAGAAGTATCGCGTCCGGGCAGACCTCTTCCATTTCGCGGCAAATATCGGTAACCACGGGGAAAGTTCTCAAGGCGCGCATAATGCCGCCAACGCCCAAAGTGTCGCCAATCGTCTGCGTCAGCCCGTATTTTTTGGGGATTTCAAAGTCTGTTACCGTGCAGGGTTTATAGCCGCCCACCTGAAACATAAACACGACGAAATCGGCTTTTTCCAAAGCCGCCCTGCGATCTTCGTAGGATTTGACCGCCGTCTTCTTTTTAAAATGCTCGACGATGTGCTCCGCCATTTTTTGCGTGGTGCGCAGCCTGTCGGCGTTAATATCGTAAAGCGCGATTTCGGATAACTCGACGCCTTCGGTTAAAGCGATGTCATTAATTAGATTTCTGGCGAAAACCGTGCTGCCGGCTCCAATAAAAACTATTTTCAAATTGATTTCTGAATAAGAGGATAAAGTTATAATATCTCGTCGCCGCTAATATCTTTCCTGCCTCAAATTTTATTTGGTCGGGAATTATCAAAACTCGGCAAATTAAAAATATTATTTATCAAATTAAAAAGTTGTTTTTTCCTCCTAGATAAAATATTATTCTTACCAGTTCCGACATAAAATTACTTTTTTACGAAACTTTATGAATAAGAAAGACGCGCCTCACTCGTCAAACGAAGCTCCTTATGACTCGCTGGTCAACGCGCTATATAACAATCCTTTCTACAGCGAGTTTTATCAGCCGCCCGTCCTCATGGATAAGGAGCACTGGCATAATCATATCGAGTTCAATTTTTTAAAGCGCGGAGAAATGGAGTATTTGTTTGGAGGAAAAAGGTTACTGATTCCCGAAAAAAAACTGGTGTTTTTTTGGAGCGGTATTCCGCACCGGACTTTGAAAATCTTTGAATCAGCGGATGGACAGGCTCCCGTTTTGTTTAATGTTTATATTCCGCTGGAAAGCTTTTTGTTGTGGGAAGGCTTGCGCAAGATTTACAATTCCGTGCTGGACGGCGAAATTCTTTTGATCGACGCGCCTGACAAACATATCGATAACCTGACGGAAATATGGACTGAAGATATTCAAAAACGTCGCGACGGGGCGATGACGGCTGTTAATCTTGAAATACGCGCTTTGTTGAACCGCTATCCAGTGAGCGCGCTTCGGGAGAACGCATCGGCGCTGCATAATCATAAATTGGAGACCGCCGACATTCGCAAGAAATGGGAGCGGATGGGGTCGCCAAATAAACATCGTATTTTAGCCAAAACGCTGAAGTACATTATAATGCACCTCCAAGAAAAAATTTCTCACGCGCAGATTGCCGAATACGTTGGCTGCCATGAAACCTATCTGCGCAGGATTTTCAGAGAAATGCTGGGTTCGGGCATTCATCCTTTTGTGCTGAATTTGCGTTTGAAGTACGCCTGCACTTTGTTAAGGGAAACCGACAAATCAATCACTGAAATCGCCGATGAAACCGGCTTTGGTTCTTTGAGCAGGTTTTATAAAGCGTTTGAAACCAACCTTTTGAACACGCCCAGCGCCTACCGCAAACGCATGATGGAACGATAATGATTTTGGGTATCCATCTACAAATTCGATTCTGAAATTCGAATTTGCTCGCGTAGTTATCTGTAAAACTTAAAATTATTTCCAAAATCGAGCGTTCCAACGTGGACACAATTCAGGATGTTCTTTAGCCTTTTCGTCTTTTTGCGGGCGGTGGACTTCAAAACTCTCCCCAATTCTCACAGCCGCCGCGAGCGCTTTCGAAAATATTAAAAATATAATTAGCGGATTACATGCTTAACGAAGAAGATTTAAAAATTATCGCCGAGGAAGAAAGGATATTCAAACAGGTCATAGAATATTGTCGTTCCAAAAAAGAAACCAAAAGTTTTTTTGATCTCGAGAAGCAAATAATCGAGTTGCGTGACGCGGCAGCCGAGGCTCGCGTTGAGGATATGCCCCACTTCATATCGCAAATGGAGCGATTGACTTCGATTTTAAATAACCAAAATAAGTTAAACCAATCAAAAATCGACTTGCTGAATCCGTACTTTGGGCATCTTTATTTTTCAGCGAACGGCGTTAAGAAGCACGCTCTAATTGGAAATTATGCGATGTCTATCCCGCAAGGCGGCATATCTTTGCTCGATTGGAAGTCCTCGCCCGCCGCGGTTTTATTTTATCTGTATCAAGACGGCGACGAATTCGAAGAAGAAATAGGCGGTTCGGTTTGGGAAGGCGAAGTCTATTACAAGCGTTCGCTTGTCTTTAAAAATGGAGTTTTAAACTTAATTAAGACCGGCGAGCAATTTTATTATTTTCAGGACAAGCAATGGTCGAAAAAAGAAAACTCCCCGCTGCTTTTAGTTGGCGGGCAGCTTTCGGCGTCTCGTCCGCAAAATTTTACCGACAGTTTCAGGGAGTTGGGCGGGGCGATCGCTCCGATGACGAAATTGGGAGAGAACTCGCAAATCGCGTCATTATTAAGTCCCGAACAATACGAAGTGCTGACTCGTCCCGCAGATAGAGCTTTGTTGATTCGCGGAGTCGCCGGTTCCGGAAAAACGACGGTGGCGCTGCAAAGGCTTTTATGGCTGAACTCTCTTCCTAACGCCGACTTTGCTTCGGCGAAAATGGCGGTTTTTGTGCCGAACAAAGCCCTCATGAAATATATCAAAAAAATACTCGGCAACTTGAAGCTGAATAACGTGCAGGTTTCAGATTGGGACGAATATTTGAATCAACTCCGCATCAACAATTTTCAAGCGGCAACCACCGCTCCGCTTAGCGACGACGTTCCTTTTGCCGCGATTGCGCTCAAAAGACATCCCGGATTTTTGGCTTATATTAAAAACTGCATCAACTCAAAAATTAATAGCTGGAATAAGTATACGCAGAAAATTAAGCAAGAATACTCTATTGATTTAGAATAGTACTTGCGTCTTGAAGGTTGTCCATTCTTGAGAAAAGCCCAATCATTAAGAGGCTTTAGTCGCATCGAAAAAATGTCCGACAAAAATGGACAAAACGGTTTTCATCGCGCTGCAAAGCGCCGCGAAAAGGTATTTAAGAGAGCATGCGCCTTACTCGGATTTGAGCGATAACTTGGTTTACTATTTTGAGGAAATGATGACCGATTATAAAAATATCGAGACTACGCTTCAAAATAGCGACGGGCATGAGTTTAAATCCGAGAACGTGAAAGAGGCTCTCGCGCATATTAAGCAGCAGTTTAAATTTAAAGCCGACGAAGCCGCGGAAAAGTTTACGGATGAAGACACAGAGGAAAGCATTGAAATGGAAGACGAGGAAAAATTTAGAACTTCGGCGAATTTTTTCCAGATGGAAGACAATTCAATTTTGCTTTACTTGCATGCCAAATTGTTGGGCAAATTTCGCCAAGGCGGCAAAGAAATTAGATTCAAGCATATTCTTGTCGACGAGGGTCAAGAGTTAAGTTTGTTTGATTTGCAAGTCGTTTCTAATTTTTGCGATGAAAATAATAGGTTTACGATTGCCGGCGACATCAATCAAAGTTCGGACATTTACTTAACCACCGAGGATTGGGACGCCTTTATCGAAGAGATGAATATCCCAATCAGCAACGCCCCAACGCTTTCCACCGGTTATCGCTCGACTTTGCAGATTATGCGGCTTGGTTTGGAAGTACTTGGGGACGCCGGCTCGCTTGGTAACGTGAAGGCTTTGAAGGAAGGTCCCGATCCGCGTTTTTTCAAGCATCAGAACCAAGGAGAACAAATCTACTTTTTGCAAGAGTGTCTTAAAAATTTGATGCGGTAAGAGCCAAACGCCTACTGCGTTTTATTATTCCCAAATTTTGACGAGGCGAAATATTATTACGAAGCCTTGGAACGCTTTGAGGTGCCGAGTTTAAACTTGGTTCGCGAGGACGAATACAAGTTTGATTCCGGCATAGAATTAACGGAAATCAATAATGCAAGAGGTCTCGAGTTCGATTATGTGATTCTCGTAAACGTGGATCATGCTCGTTATCCCAACCGTCCTTTCAATAGGCGGCTTTTATATGTGGGAATTACACGCGCCATCCACCAGTTATGGTTTAGCAACTATCTGCCGCCTTCTTCGTTGATTGCCGAGCGCGTCGAAATGGAGGAAATATGAAACTCCCACTACACGATAAGAGCGAGCGAGAGCGCATCATTCAAGACAGTTTTGAGAATATCGCGGAAAGGTATGATCTGCTAAACCTTTTGCTCAGCGGAGGTTTGCAAACGATTTGGAAGCGAAAGTTTGTTCGGATGATTAATCCGCAAAAAGACGAAAAAATATTAGATTTGGCGGGTGGTACGGGTTCGATCGCTTCGATGATGCTCAAATCCTCGGCGGATATCGCTATTCTTGATCCAAGTTCGGCGATGCTTTCAGTGGCGCGGCAAAAATATGGCGATAAGTTATCCTATCATTGCGCTTACGGGGAAGAAATGCCTTTCGAGGATGGCAGCATCGATAAAATATGCGTGGCGTTCGGCGTTCGTAACGCCAAGAATATCGACGTCATGCTGTCGGAATGTTTGAGGATTCTGAAAAAAGGTGGCAGTCTTTATTGTTTGGAGTTTTCAACTCCGCGCCCATTTCTCAAGCCGTTTTATCAATTTTATCTCCGACGTTTTATTCCTTTGTTGGGAGGGGCTTTAACGGGCGATAAAAGAGCCTATATCTATCTTGGGGAATCCATCTCCTCTTTTCACTTGCAAGAGAAGTTGAAGCAAATTTTTGAAAACGCAGGTTTTATCGACGCCGCATACCAAAACCTTACTTTTGGAATCGTATCCATTCATTCGGGGATTAAGCCTTGAGGATAATTGTGAGCTTAATAAAGACGCGATTATTAGGTATTTGGTTGGCTAATGAACAGCAAATAAATTGTGGAATTAAGAATAATCAGAATTTGTCTTGAGAAACAAAAATAACTTTTTAACCTATGCGCGAAATTTTACTATAGTCTTTTTTAAGCGCGATAAGTTCATTTCTACACTTTATTAAATCCTTATTGATTTCATAAAGGCTTTTAAATAGATAAGCTATAGACAATAAATTTCTTGCGCTAAAATCCCTAAATTGCAAATCATAACACAAACGATCTATTGCTGATATTAGATGTTTATCATTTTTGGCAAAAGAGACTTCCAAATAGGACATAAATATCATTACGACATAATGAGTGTTGATTTTTATCGCATCAATACCTGAATTTATTAACTTTTCTTCAACTTGTATTGGCTTATATTTATTCAGCCAATAAGCAAAAAAAGCAGCATATTTTTCGCAAGAAAGGCTTTGTTTGTTCTTCCTGGGTTTTTGATGGTAATATCTATATCTCTCTATATCGACTAGCGTATCTCCAACTGCTTGGCGCAATAAATCTTTAGTTTACGAACTTCGAGACCTCAAGCTTTTTGCTGACAAAGCTTATATTGATAAACAATTGCAAACCGACGCTAAAAAGTATGAAGTTGAAATAATAACGCCGCCCAAAAAGAAAAAGGGTCAAAATTTAAACATGTTCGAAAAAATATGTTCTGCGGACATAAGCAAGATAAGACAACCAATCGAATCTTATTTTAATTGGCTCAACGAAAAAACAAATATTCAAAACGCTTCGAAAGTCCGTTCCGTAAAAGGATTGTTGAAACATATTTTCGGAAGGCTAGCAGCAGCTTTCTACATAATGGCTTTTAGCTTTTAATTCGCATTAATAGTCGCGTTTTTTTGAGTTCAATTCGCATTCCCATAACTTAACTTGCTTTAGAAACATTGAGTAAGCCGAGCCAACGGCGATAATGAAACCCGGTGTTTTGTCCAAAAAGCCAAGCCGAATAATGTACTCCTCAAAGAACTTCCAGCAAGGCTTTATTAAAATTTTCAAATACGATGGTTTTTTGCCTTGCTTGAATAAATCCGTCGCCATAATCGTCGAATATTGATTATTGGCGTTAATATTTTGGTGGAGATCAACGAAAGGGTAGTGCAGTAAATCACCTTTCAAGCTTCCAATTTCTCCTTGAATAATCAGTTTATCGTGCGGATTGTAGCCGCCCCATTTACCGCTCTTTTTTTCAAATAGTCGCGTTTTTGAATCCGGATACCAGCCGCCGTGCTTGATCCACCTGCCCAAAAAAAAACTTTTACGGTTAACTTTATAGCCTTTATGAATGGGTGTTTTGTTATCGCTGAAAATCTTTTTAATACTTTCTTTTAATTCCGGAGAAACTTGTTCGTCCGCATCGATGCAAAAAACCCAGTCATTTTTGCAGTTGTCGACCGCCAATTGTTTTTGAGCGATATGCCCCAAAAATTTTTGCAAAATAACCTTAGCCTCAAATTCACGGCAAATTTCAACCGTGCGATCCTGACTCAACGAGTCAACCACAATAATTACATCTGCCCAGTCAACGCTTTTAAGGCAGTCTGCAATATTTTTTTCTTCGTGTAAGGTGATAATTGCCGCTGAAACCGGCAACTTTACGGACATGGGGCGAGTTAGATATTGACGAAGTTTTTAATAAAGTCGGTCGTCAATTTTCCTTTTTGGTAGCGTAAACTTTTGATAATCCTTAGATGAAGAGGAATGAGCGTATCAACGCCTTCAATAACATATTCGCCCATAGCGCTTTTTGTTTTTTTAACGGCTTCTTCGCGAGTGTAGGCATAGATAATCAATTTGGCGTGCAGCGTATCATTTTGAGGCTGAATCTCATATTCTTGTAACTCCTTCGTATCCACGAGAACACCAGGTCCTCCGGGTTGGTGATATGCCGTAATTTTGCCCGGACTGGGGCGAAAGGTATCTGAATTTTCGGCGTTAATTCTGAATTCGATTGCCCAGACTTTAAACATTATGTCTTCTTGTTTGTAACTCAGCTTTTCACCGTAAGCAACGCGGATTTGTTCTTTAACCAAATCTATGCCGGCAATTAATTCAGTAACGGGGTGCTCGACTTGCAAACGGGTGTTCATCTCCATGAAATAAAAATTTTCATTGCTGTCCAATAAAAACTCAATTGTTCCCGCCGAATAATAATTCATGTGCTTAGCGATAGCCGTCGCCGCTTTTCTAATCTTATCGCGCGTTTTATTGGAAAGATTTGGAGCCGGAGCTTCTTCAATGATTTTTTGATTCCTACGTTGAATAGAACAATCTCTTTCGCCGAGATGGATCACATTACCATGTTTATCGCCCAATATTTGAACTTCAATATGGCGTGGATTCTCCACGAATTTTTCCATATAAACCTCGCTGCTGCCAAATGCCGCTTCGGCTTCGGCTCTAGCGATTTCATAATTTTTCAAAAGAGAGGCTTTTGAGTAAACGCCCCTCATCCCTTTTCCGCCGCCGCCGGCAGCTGCTTTAATCATAATCGGAAAACCGATTTGATCCGCAACTTCCATAGCCCGTTCTTCGCTTTCGATAGCCCCCGGAGCGCCGGGAGTAATCGGAACACCCGCCTCAAGCGCGCAATTCCTGCCTCCGATTTTATCGCCCATTCTTTTGATGACGTCATAAGAGGGACCAATAAAATCAATTCTGACGAGTGACATTTTTCAGCGAAACCTCCGTCTTCAGATAAAAATCCATAGCCGGGATGAATCGCTTCGGCTCCGGTGATTTCAGCTGAGGAGATGATAGCCGACGCCTTTAAATAGCTTTCCGAAGATCTGGCCGGCCCAATGCAAATAGCTTCATCAGCCAGTTTAACGTGCAATGAAGCTTCGTCGACGGTAGAATGAACGGCAACGGTTTTAATTCCCATTTCACGACAAGCTCTTATAATCCGAACCGCAATTTCACCACGGTTAGCAATCAAAATTTTATTGTACATCTATTTGATAGGGTATTGTTTGCGAGGTGAGATTTATATTTAACTTTTGCGAATACCGAGCAAATTCATGTCGTATTCCACAGGGCTAGCGTTAGCGACTTCAATGCTAACAATAACGCCGGAAGCGTCCGCCTTGATTTCGTTCATCAACTTCATAGCTTCGATAATACAAACGGTATCCCCAGACTTTACGGTATCCCCAACCTTCACAAAGGGTTGGGCGTCCGGTGAAGAGGCGTGATAATATGTGCCAACAAGTGGAGCTTTGATATAATGGACATTCTCCTGTTCTTTTTTAGCGGGAGCCGCAGCCGCAACGTCTTCAACGGCTGAAGGCGTTGGTCTGGCAGCTACTGCCGGGCTTCTAGGCGGGACTTCAACCGCCTCGACAAGATTTGATTTCTTTTCGATTTCAAATTCAACCTTATCAGTTTTATACTTGAAGCGCGTTAGATTTGATTTATCGATCAAGTCGATAATCCCTAAAATGTCTTTCTTTTCCATATTTAAAATTTAAAGAAGTGAAAATTTATCGTGGCTTATGATGGTTAAATCTTTAAGAAACTATTCGGGTCGCAACCTATTTATTCCAATCGAATCGTAAAACTCGATAGCGGTAAGTGTTTCCTTCTCAATTAGCATTTTTACGACCAGATGAAGTTTATCGATATTGCTCTGCAAAATTCCGACTGCCTAATTATAGCATTCAAACATCAGGCTTCTCACTTCATCGTCGACAATTTTGAGAATTTCGTCAGAAATTGATTGCTGCTGGATGTAGTAGTCCATTGCTAGAAAATTACCCGAGTTGCTGTAATCTATTGACAAAGCTCCGAGTTTTGAACTCATGCCCCACTTGCAAATCATGTTGTAGGCGAGGTTCGTAGACATTTTTAAATCACCTTCAACGCCTGAAGAATAAGAATTAAATACAATTTCTTCGGCGGCTCTTCCGCCCATTGCTACAGTAATTTTAGTTAATATCGTTTCTTTATCGTAGCTCAGTTGGTCGCCTTCGGGCAAAAATGCTGTTACGCCAAGTGTATTGCCCCGAGGGATAATGGTGATTTTATGAATCGGGTCTGATTTATCCAAATGCGCTGAAACCAAAGCGTGACCCGCCTCATGGTAAGCCGTATTCTTTTTCTCTTCGTCGGTCATGATCATGGATTTTCTTTCAGGACCCATCATCACTTTATCTCGCGCCCATTCAAGATCTTCAAGTTCGACATTTTTTTTGTTAAATCTTGCGGCATACAAAGCGGCCTCGTTGCAAAGGCTTGCCAGCTGAGCGCCGCTAAATCCGGGTGTGCCTTTGGCAATAACTTTGAGGTCAACTCCATCCGCCAATGGAATTTTATCAGTGGAATGGACTTTGAGAATAGCTTCTCTGCCGGCAACATCGGGAAGCGCGACAAAAACATGCCTGTCGAATCTTCCGGGTCTCAGTAACGCCGGATCTAAAATATCAACGCGATTTGTGGCGGCAACGACTATGACGCCGGAACGCGGGTCAAATCCGTCCATTTCGACTAACATTTGATTGAGCGTTTGCTCGCGTTCGTCATGTCCACCACCTAAACCGGCTCCGCGATGACGACCAACGGCATCGATTTCATCAACAAATATAATGCAAGGCGAATTTTTTCGAGCTTCCTCAAAAAGATCGCGAACTCGACTAGCGCCAACGCCAACAAACATTTCAACAAAGTCCGAGCCTGAAACGCTCATAAACGGAACTTTGGCTTCGCCGGCAAGCGCTTTGGCAAGTAACGTTTTACCGGTTCCCGGAGGACCAACCATCAAAACGCCTTTGGGAATTTTAGCTCCAATTTCATGAAAGCGATTTGGATTCTTTAAAAAGTCGACAATCTCTTCCAAGTCCGCTTTGGATTCGTCCGCTCCGGCAACGTCTTTAAAGGTAATATTGATTTTTTCCGGTTCGACTCTTTTTGCTTTCGATTTTCCGATCGAAAAGATTTTTCCGGCTCCGCCGCTCTGCATTCGGGTCATGAAGTAAAGCCAACCCCCAATGAGCAAAAAGAAAGGCCCCCAATTCAAAAGCAGATAAATATACCAAGGCGTCCCTTCGGCTTCCTTGATTTCGATTTGTACGTTCTTGTTTTCTAGAACTTTTAATAAATTAGGATCTTCGGGAGTAACCGTAAAAAATGACTGTTGATCGGATAATGATCCTGAAATTCGGTTACCTTCAATGACCGTTTTGACGATCCCGCCTTTAGTGACAAGATCTAAAAAGTCGCTGTAATATATCTCCTGCTTGGAATTAACCGACCAATTAAACGAATTGATGAAAAAAATAAAAATGCTGATGACAGCAAGCGATAAGAATAGAGCTTTATATTTTTGCAAGTATCCTCTTTTTATAGTTTAAGTTTTTGAATTATTTAATCTTCCCAGCTTTGCGCCGCCAAGTAAATGCATATGAATATGATAGACTTCTTGGCCTCCGTCGGGGTTGCAATTTATAATTAAACGATAACCTCTTTCGGATATTCCATTTTCTTTCGCGATTTTTTTTGCGGCAAGTACCATCTTGCCAATCAAGCAAGCGTCTTCTTCTTCAATATCATTAACTGTGGGTATTAGTTTATTAGGTATAATAAGAATATGAACGGGGGCTTGCGGGGCTATGTCTTTAAAAGCGGTTATCTCGTCGTCTTGATAAACGATATTCGCCGGAATTTCTTTTCTGACAATTTTACTGAAGATTGTTTCTTGTGCCATCAAACGTAAATCGCATGCAATTTAAATCCTGAAACCTAAAGTAGTTGTTAATATTTGGCAAATTCAAGGCAACCTAAATACGGAGCGAAGGCAAAAAAATTTATGTATAAGAAATTAATCAGAAAATATAGTTCAAAATATCTGAGATAATTAAGCGAATTATGAAGAGAAAATCTTCAATCTGATGGGAATCAAAAAGATAGGAGTTTGATTTTTAGATATTTGACGCAGAAAACGAACTATAAATTTTTAGTTCAGGCGCAATTGAAAAATACCCAACAAGCGACGACAAGTTTCAAACGACAAAGATTTAGTTAAGCCAATCTAAGTCCTTAAACTTCTCAAATGAAGATTTGGAAAACTCTATTTTTACAAAGTCTCCGAGTTTAACTTTATTAACGTCTTGTTTGATTAGAATATAAGCCCCGTTCTCGCTGACTTGATTGGTGACAAAGCCTTCCGCAACTTTACGAGTTTCTTGGTTGACTTCACCCGTCAAGGCATTGTTGGTGGTGACAATAGAGTAAATATTCACCACTTGATCCTGAACCAATCCATTATTTTTTCCAATATTTACTTTCGCAAGATAGACTTCGTCGTATTCGTACATGTTTGTGATGTAACCTTTAGGACTAAAAAAGTTCTGAATATCAGTGCGACTTTTTCGAACGGACTCTTGCGCGGCATTATTAATCAGCCGATTTGTTAAGCCCTCGTTGACAGGACATTGATCCGGAATCCGAGTTTTAAAAAGACCAAGCACAAAAGCGGAACCTGCGGAAATATTTTGTTGTGAGGGCGCTGTTTGCTGGCTTTCAGTGTCTTCAAACGAAAACCTTTGGATTAATTTGTTTTCAGGAAGTTTGTACAATTTGTAGTCTCCGTTGATGCTGCCTCGATAGGTACAACTTGCTTGAATGACGATTATTTTTCCTTCGGAGTTTTTATATCGCTGCTCGGGACTGTAAGAGACGTCAAAAGAAGTCAACAAAACCTGCCCATCAATTGCATAATCAGCGATTTCAGGTCCATTATAAACCTCCTCATTTTGCTGCGACAGACGAATTTCTTCGGCAAATTTTTCGGAAGTCGAACGGTCTATGAGTTCGGCATTCGTTAAGGCGACGAACTCCCCTAATTTAGAGGTGACAGTTCGACCGGAATTCGTTTTTTTTGAAACGTCATCGGAATCTTTAAAATCAAAAATAACGACTTTCGGCTTTTTTCCTTTTAGTTCTTCTTTGGTCGGCAAAAATTCTGCGGCGGGAATAGAAACTTCTTGGAAGTCATCTAAGTTACTAATAGTTGTTGCGCTGCATGAAACAAATATTAGCGCGCCAATGAAGCCAATTGTTTTTTTAAAAATATTCATTTTTTCGCTCATTTGGTTGCATTCAAAATATTCAATATTCCTTTTTTCTCGATTTCTTTTTTCATATGCACGCCCAAAAACCTTTGCGCGTCTTCATGATCCTTTTTTGAGTAAGATTTGAGTTTGACGTTGTTTTCACTCAATAAACCGCCTTTAGCGTCGCTCAAGCTCAAAGTTACTTCGGCATTAACGATGTAATCTGAATAAATTTTATCTTTTGTTAAAGCTCCCTTGACCGCCAAAACCCCATCTGAACCGGATGTCGACTGAGAAGATTTAATTCCGACTTCGTTTAAAGCGCGAATTATTTCATTAGAAACGGTTTCCACGTCTTTCTCTCCATTAACTTTGATAACCGTTTCGCCGGCCAATTGGTTGATTCTATTTTTCTGCGCCGTGTAACCATCTAATTTTTCATTAATCGGATAATCGATTTTTTGCGGCTTCAAATTGTTAAGACTTTGCAGACGAAGGGAGAGCGAAATGCCGTTATCGATTTCAGGCTCGAGATTTTTGTATCCAAATATCTTTTTGAGTTTAGAAACTTGAGGTTTTTCGATTTCATCTATTTTTTGCAGCGAGCGATCCACCTGCTCGATTTCCTGCAAAGTAATTTGAACCAGAGAATCTATCGAAACTCGTAAACGCACATAATGAACGTAGTTTGCGGTACCTTGATTTACGATTTCGGGATCTTGAAATTGAATATTCGCGACTTTAGTTTGAATCGTTTCATTAAAACTTTGCGAAACGGCAGAGCCAAGCTTTGTAGATACGGCCTCGGTTTCGCTTTTGATAGAAACTTGGATTTTGGCGGCGATTTCTCGCATAGCTTGTTCTTTAGCTCTTTCAAAAGAACGGTTTGAACCTATGCCATAGATATATCCACCGCCTGTTCCGGAGACGTCTTGAAACCATTCCGGAATGGGTTCCACCGCTTTGGGTCGGGGTTGTTCGGAAGCACATGAAATTGTTAGAAAAAATAAAGCGCTAATTAAGCAAAGTTTAATCGTGGTTCTAATCATTAGAATACTCGCAATTTTTTATTTGTAGTAATTTCGAAAATACTCAATCGTTTTAACAAGACCTTCCTCAAGCATCACCTTAGGTTCCCATCCTAAATTATTTTTTGCCAAACTAATATCTGGCCGTCTTCTTTCCGGATCGTCGGAAGGCAAAGCCTTAAAAACGATCTTCGAGTCATTAGCAAGAGTCTTTTTAACAAGATTTGCAAGCTCGAGAACTGTGAATTCTTTTGGATTGCCAAGATTTACGGGACCAATAAAATTTTCGGCTTCCATCATGCGGCAAATCCCTTCGACCAAGTCGGAGACAAAACAAAATGAACGCGTCTGAGAACCATCACCATAAATAGTTAAATCTTTATTTTGCAGAGCTTGGACAATTAAATTGCTTACTACGCGCCCGTCTTCAGGCGACATTCTGGGACCATATGTATTGAAAATACGGATAATTTTAATATCCACATTTTTATGCCGACCAAAGTCCATAGTGATAGTCTCCGCCGCTCTTTTACTTTCATCATAACAACTTCTAACGCCAATCGGGTTCACGTTTCCCCAATAACTTTCAGTTTGTGGATGAACTAGCGGATTGCCATAAATTTCAGACGTGCTCGCCAGCAAAAAACTTGCATTATATTTCACCGCAATTTCTAACAAATTGAAGGTTCCTATGACGCCGGTCTTCCATGTGGAAATGGGGTCTTTTTGATAATAAAGGGGAGAGGCGGGGCAAGCAAAGTGGAATATTCTGTCAATTTTTTGATCGGTTTTAAAATCGCAAATGTCTTTTTCAACAAATGAAAAGTTTTTGTTTTCCATTAAATGCGAAATATTTTTTTTTCTGCCGCTGTATATATTATCAAGGCAGATAACTTCATGACCTTCGTTTAAAGCTCTTTCGCATAAAAAGCTGCCAATAAATCCGGCTCCGCCGGTAACTAATATTTTCAAAATTTTTTGAGTTTAAGCGTTTTTGATTTGTTTATGCCCTCTGCAAATAAGATATAGCAAAGTAGGGTAATAATGTTTTTTACTTTTAGAGCCTTAGACAGCAGGGCGCCCCATACTGATATAATGAAACCCGAATTCGGCGATTTTTTGGCGTTTATAGATATTTCTACCATCAAAAATCAGATTTGATTTCATTAGTTTTTTCATTTTTTCAAAGTCAGGACGGCGAAATTCCAACCATTCGGTCAAGATAATCAAAGCGTCGACTTCCGAAAGGATTGAATAAGGATCCAAACCATAACTGACGCTGGGCTGCTTGAATATTTTCTTAGCGTTTTCAACGGCTTCCGGATCATATGCGCGAATTCGCGCCCCTTTTTCCAAGAGCATATTTAATGTCGAAATTGAAGGAGCCTCGCGCATGTCGTCAGTTTGCGGTTTGAAAGCTAGTCCCCAAACGCCAAAAACCTTGTTGGATAAATTTCCTTGGTAATGATCGTCGATTTTTTCGTAAAGTTTAAGCTTTTGCCTTTTATTGACTTCCTCGACCGAATTTAACAATTTCAATTCCTCGCCGTTTTCCTTGCCCATTGAAATCATTGCTTGCACGTCTTTTGGAAAGCAGCTTCCACCATACCCAACTCCGGGGTTCAAAAAATGATAACCAATGCGAATATCAGCGCCAATCCCTCTTTTGACTTGATCAATATCGACGTTCAATTTGTCACATAGGTTGGACATTTCATTGATGAATGAAATTTTAGTGGAAAGAAAAGAGTTAGCGACATACTTAGTCATTTCCGCGCTTTTTGCGTCCATGAAAAGTAATTGCTCCGGTTTTTGTAAGTACGGTTGATAAAGATCTAGCATCGACTCGCGGGCTTTTTGATCATCGACGCCGACGACGACTCGATCCGGCTCAAAAAAATCGCGAATCGCGCTTCCCTCTCTCAGAAACTCCGGATTAGAAACAACTTGGAAAGGAGTTTGGACTTTGCGTTCGAATAATTGTTCATCTATTATTTTAGAGACTTTCTCCGCAGTACCGACCGGAACGGTGGACTTATCGACGATTATTTTATGTGAATTCATCAATTTGCCGATTTTAGCGGCAACGGAAAAAACTTGGCTCAGATCCGCTGAGCCGTTTTGCGTGGGAGGAGTGCCAACGGCTATAAAGTGGAAAAAAGAAGATTCCACCGCGTAAGCGTAATCGGTGGTAAAAATTAAACGTCCAACTTTAACATTTTTAAGCACAATATCAGTCAATCCCGGTTCAAAGAAAGGGATTTGACCTTTTTTAAGTTTTTCAATGCGGCTTTCATTTATGTCTAAACAAATAACGTCGTGCCCGCCTTCGGCAAAACATCCCGCCGCGACAAGTCCAACGTATCCTGAGCCGTAAACGCTAACTTTCATATTTAAGGTAATTCGGAACGTTTGGTGATTATTTTATCGACAAGCCCATATTCAAGAGCCTCTTCGGCGGAAAACCATTTGTCTCGATCCATATCTTCGAGGATTTTTTTTGGAGTTTTTTTGGTTTTATTCGCGTAGAGTTCGGCGAGCCTATGTTTGGTTTTAATAATTTCTTTGGAGTGGATAACCAAATCCGTGGCAACGCCCTGCGCGCCGCCAATCAAAGGCTGATGAATCATGATTTTTGAATTAGCCATACAAAATACGCGATTTTTATTACCCGCCAAGGAAAGCACGGAACCCATGCTGGCAGCTAAACCGACTACCACTGTAGTGATGGGACAAGGCACAAAAGCCAACATATCGAAAATTGCAAAACCGCTGGTAACTTCGCCGCCAGGGGAATTAATAAAAACTTTGATTTCTTTTTTGGCGGAATCGCTTTCAAGCAGCAAAATTTGTTGAATTACGCTCTTGGCTAATTTCGAATCTACCGCATCGGAGATAAGTATGGTTCTTGTCTGAAGTATTTTCTCCAGCATTTTATCGCCGCCTTCCTGATTTTCTTTTTTCTCGCTCATATCACATTTATAAATTAATCTCTAAATTGCTTCGGTGCGAAGCAAAACATTAAGCGCCGCAAAGGTTCATGCTTCCGAAAGCGCTTGTATAGGACTGCAAGATTCCAAAGATATGGTTTTTTGAAAAGGGGGGCGAAAAAAAAGCTATTCGTTTAGAGTTAGAGAGCTTATCTTTTTGCTTCCAAAGCGCTCATTTAACAATATCTGAGAGAAAAACATTTCAAATGCACGTATGTAAAAAGTACCTCTGGAGACCCATCATGACTATCGCCGAAAAGATTCGGTTTTCGATTAAGTATTTGAAAAGAATTTTGTCTCACTGAAGTTTAAAATCCATAAAATTCACAACCCATTGTAATAATTAAAATTTATTTTTAGATTCTGATTTATTATCATTTTGTGTCTTTTTTCAGAAAAACCAATTTTTAGGCGTTACTTGTTAAGTATCCAATAACCTCAAACACATAATTA
Source organism: Theodoxus fluviatilis (assembly GCA_034096865.1). Classification (NCBI taxonomy): domain Eukaryota; kingdom Metazoa; phylum Mollusca; class Gastropoda; order Cycloneritida; family Neritidae; genus Theodoxus; species Theodoxus fluviatilis. Next base: position 8,649 of record JAWQFJ010014730.1, on the reverse strand, counting down.
AATGCGAATTAACAAAAATTATCTCTCCTCGATTAGACTTGAGGAACGCGTTACTTTTCTAATATTTATTGTCCTGCTGCTTTTTTTCGTTATCTTTCTTAAAAGTTTTTATTTGCAAGTTTTTGATTACTCCAAGATGAATGACTTGGCTTTGGCAAAAAACCAGCAACTAAACAACGTTGAAGTCCATCGTGGAAAGATATTGGATCTTAACAATAATATTTTAGCCGCATCCCTATCGGCTCCCTCCGTTTATGTTTTAAAAAATAATCTTGAATCTCCAACAGAAACTTACCGAAAAATAAGCTCAGTTCTCGATTTAAATGCGGAGGAATTAGAAAAAAAAGCAAAAAACGCGGATAATTTTGTTTGGGTAAAATTCAATATCAGCAATCAAGAACAGAAACTTTTAGAGGACGCCAAAATCAATGGCGTTTATTTGTCTCCAGACTATGTCCGATATTATCCATCGGTTTTACATTCATCTCAAATTATTGGTTTTACCGGTCGATATTCAAAAGGTCGCGAGGGAATAGAGCACAAATACGACGACGTTTTGATGGTCGCACCGAATATTCAAGTTCAACTATTGAAGGCATTTACTCGAGCGATTTGAATAATGCGCAGGGTTTAAATATTCAACTGACCATTAACGAACAAATTCAATATCAAACTGAAAAAGTATTAGGTGACGCCGTAAAAAAAACAAAGCCATCAGCGGTGTTGCCATTGTGATGGAGACTTCCACGGGGGCGATTTTGGCGATGGCGAGTATGCCTGATTTTGATCCAAATCGCTACCAAGACTACAGTCAAAGAGACTACTACAATCGAGCTGTTGGCGATTCATACGAGCCGGGCTCTATTTTCAAAATTATTACAATCGCAATTGCTAGAGAGAAAAATCACATTGCTCGCGAAGACGAATTCTACGCCGAGATGGGTTATTATCAAGTTCTCGATCATGTGATTCGCGACTCGACGGGTAAGTTTGGCATCTTATCAATCGCTGATATTGTAAAAAAATCTTCAAACATTGGAGCGATTAAAATCGGACAAAAAATCCCGCGAAAATACTTCTACAACGAAATCCTAAAATTTGGGTTTAATCGCAAAACGGATGTGGGTATGCCCGGAGAGCAAAACGGAGTCGTCAATAATTATCAATCATGGTCTGAATCAGATTTGGCGACAATCTCATATGGTCATAGTTTGCTGGCGACTCCCATTCAAATTATCAGCGCGATTAACGTCATCGCCAATTCGGAACTTATGTGAAGCCATATATTATCAACAAATACCTTAATGAAAAAAACGAAACGGTATTTAAATCAGAAATTGAAAAACGAAGAGTCATAAGCGCTTCAACGGCGAAAGAAATGATTGATTATATGAAAGGAGTCGTTGAGAAGGGAGGAACAGGTCAATTAGCGGCTTTGGATAATGTGCAAGTCGCCGGTAAAACCGGAACAACGCAGAAGTACGACGCCAAAACCAAAAAGTACTCGACTGAAAACCATATCGTTTCATTTGCCGGTTTTCTGCCTGCGGATAATCCAAAGCTGACGATACTGGCAATGATAAACGAACCAAAAGAAAGCTTTCTGGGAAGTAAATCGGCGACTCCCGTTTTTCGAGAAATCGCCAAAACGGCGATCGATATCTATGAGCCGACCGAAATCGAAACAAAATTCACTTCCTTAGAAAATAACGAAACTAAAAGTATTTTTAAGCCTAGCGATTCAAACAAGAAAGAATACAAAGACTGGAAAGGTTTATTTTTGAGAGAGGCGCTTGCAAAAGCAACCGAAAGCAAAAAAACGCTGACCATTCAAGGGAGCGGTAAAGTCGTTCGCCAAAAAGGCAATGATGAAAATACGGAAATCAATCTAAATTTAAAATAACGCATGGAAAATACCGGCCCTGAGCTTTTAAAAACTTCCTCCGAAGTTAGGATCTCGCCCAGTCATTATCGTTTCCTAGCGGCTATCATTGATCTTCTGCTGGTTATTTTTATCGCTCGTTTTGTCCTCATGCCCATTATGCTTCCCTTCGAATGGGATAGATTTGAGCAAAGCCCTTTTGCGAATTCTAATCTTTACATCTACGGCGTGTCTTTTTTCCTATTTCTTTGCAAGGATTTTATTGGCGGAAAAAGTCCGGGTAAGAGAATGTTTAATTTGCGCGTATGCCAAGTCGAGGAAAAATATCCCGCGCCCCCTAAGCTGATTTTGTTTTATCGAAACTTATTCATCATCTTGGCGCCTTTGGAACTAATTTTGCTTGTCTTAGACAAATATTATCGAAGGTGGGGAGATAAATTCAACGGAACAATGGTCATCCAAGAATTAAAACCCTTTCACGTAAGACAGCTAAGCATACGCTTCCTTTCAGTTCTTTTTGTATTTGCTTTAATTTGGAGCGCTAGCCAATTAACAACGCCCTTGACTTTGAAAAAAACTGGGGTTTATCAATATGCTTTGGAAAGCGTTAAAAACGATCCAAGCATTAACGATATAATTGGCGATGATTATCAAATAGGATTTTGGTTTGATTACGTAAATGATGCTCCCCTCTATACTTTTGATTTTACACTGTATGATCAGAAAAAAGAGATCATTTATTCAATCACAATCTTGTATCAAAATGACAAATACACATTATATAAAAGGGAGATTAAGGAGAAGCTCTCGTATCATGAAAAGGAAGCTAATCACCCCGTTCTTCTTGCTCATTCTTCTGTTCACGATTTCCGCTTGCGAAGTCGTTGAAACGGAGCCTGCAAATTACGATCTACTTATCAAAACCTACCAAAACGTTACAATTGAAGGAGATACCGCACAAAAAGCTAGGGTTGGTATTAAATTTAAAAAGAATCCTCTAACCGAAATCTTACTTCCTATTAGCCTCAACGATAATACGGAAGGTATGGTTGTTAGTGATCAAACGTTGACATTCAATTCTGATAACTACTTTCGCGAACAATTCATCGAAATCATAGGCTTAGAGGATTCGATTCGAGACGGTAATATCGACTATCAGCTTGTAGTTGGAGCACCGATCAATAGTACTCGGGAGAAAATAAATGAAACCAGAGTCAACTTGTTAAATTTAGATAGGAATTTTCCATCGCTAGTCTATTCTAATCTTCAAAATAATAACTTTACTTACGAAGGTCCTAATTCTAATACGTTAAATTTTTCAATTCGTCTAAATTCTCAGCCAACGGATAATGTAAGTGTCAATCTAACTTCTTTAAATACGGGCGAAGGCAGAATAATTTCAGGTTCTAATCTCACTTTTACACCGGCGAATTGGAATATCCCTCAAAACCTTACCGTTCAAGGCGTTGATGATACCATTGCAGACGGCGACATATCCTACGTCATAGACGTTGCGCCGTTGGTAACTAATGATACTACCGGTTACAGAAATATAGATCCGGACAACATAATCTTGATTAATCGCGACAACGATACGCCAAATATTGAGATCGCGACGGACAGCGATTTTTTTTTAAACGAAAATGGTTCCAATCCTGAAACCATAAGAATCAGATTGGCAAGCGAACCTACAGCCAACGTAGAAGTAAGGTTAACTGATATCGCTGCAAACGTAAGTCTAAATTTATGCCAGTCTTCTTCATCAACTTCAGTATTAGCATTTACTCCCGCAAATTATAATACTTACCAAACCTGCGTCATTAATGTTTTGCCGGCGGAAAATGATAGCGTTCAAGACGGCATTGAAAATGGACAAATTGAAGCTAGAGTAACCAATACAACTGATTTATTTTATATCAATTTAAATCCGGTTATTCTCTCAACGATTCCTGTTCTAGACGATGATTTAGCGGGAATAAGGGTGGAAACGGTCTCAAATTATACATCTGAATCAGGAACAAACGCTACCTTTCGCGTTACCTTAACATCTGAGCCGGCTAGCCCAGTAAATCTTTCATTGTTTATTCAGGACTCTTCGGAAGCAAGTTTTCAATCGATTACCACTGGAACTCAAACGCCTATTAATATAAATAGCCCGAATGCAAATTTAAATTTCCAAACATCGGATTGGAATACGCCAAGAACTGTTAATGTTGTTGGGATTGATGATAGCCTTGCTGACGGAAATATTGTTTATAATATTGACTTTTTTTCCATAAACTCATTTGATCTCACTTACGCCAATTTAACTTTACCACCGGATATGGTCATGATCAATACGGATAATGACACTCCAGGCTTGCTAGTGGATAACGTTAGAGGCTCCCTAACGGAACAAGGCGACAGAGTAATGGTTGATGTTCGACTTTCTAGCCAACCTGACGGACCAAGCAACGTTACGGCTCCTTTTACGATTAGCGACGTCACTGAAGCGCAAATTGTTGGCGGAATTAACCAATTTGTTTTCAATAGTGCAAACTGGAATATCGCCCAAACAATCACAATCGAAGGCGTGGATGACGTTTCAGACGATGGAGACATAAACATATTATTGGTCTTTAATTCATTGATCTCAACGATGGCGAATTTTAATGGTATAAATCCTCAAGATTTACCGCTGGTAAATTATGACAACGATGATTCCGAAATTATTGTATCTAATTTGGTGGGCTTGCCTTCCGAATCCGGCGGAATCGCTCAATTCACGATGAGACTTGGGGCGGATCCGCAAGCGGATGTTAGCGTGGTAATGAATTTAAACAATAACTACGCGGAGTTTGTCGGTTCGAGTACGCAAAACATAACTGTTACTTTTCCTGCCGCCACTTGGAATAGACCCATAACTGTTCAAATCAGAGGTTTGGATGATACCGCCTTGCCAATTGCGGGAAATCAGACGGTGGATTTGACATTCACCAATGTTAATTCAACGAATCTCCGATATGATATTTTAAATCTGCAAACTTTGGTAATACCTGTTGCCGATAATGACTCGCCGGGTATTCTTCCCTTTGTCCAAGATAACACTGCTATTGAAGGCAGCGGAGATTCGGCGTCCATTATGGTAAGATTAAATACTCGACCGGTTGGAAACGTCGTGTTGACAGCGGAATCGTTAAACCCTTCGCAAGGCGTATTGACCAATACTACAGTTACTCTTAATGCCGCTAACTGGAACACGGGAGGCAGCTTCGTGGTAACCGCAGTTGATGATAACGTTATTGACGGAAATCAAGCCGTCTCAATTCGCATCACGCTCAATACGATACTGACAACAGATGCGACATATCGCTCTTCAGTCGTATTTAATAACTTTAATTCTTACGAAACAACTCTCAGTGTTAATGTGGCGGATAATGATTAATAAATCTTGTATTGGACTGATTTTTCTGATTTTACTTCTTGGAGTAGTGTCTTGCGGTGAAGGAGTTAATTACGAAGACTCCGGAGGGAATTCCGTTTTTATTTTTGAAGGTGGCTATGCTAGAGGCGACGCTGGTTTTGGAACTTATGAAAACATGTGCAAAGCTGCTCACGCTAAGTTAGCTCCTACTTTTGCGCACGCCAACGTTCGACCTTTTATGTCCAGCGCGAAAAATGGCAATATCCGAGATTTAATCCCGGCAAATTCAGGCTTAATAGTCCGATCTCTTCTGAATAATTCTGTTCGTATCGCTAATGTCTGGGATGAACTTTGGGACAATACGACTCCGCTAATCAACCCAATTTCAATCGAAAATAAACTTTGGTATTCTGGCAGTAATGAGTTAGGCGCTTTGGTAGCCAATGCCGGATGTGGCAATGGAAACTGGAATCAATTAAATAATTTTACCGGCGGTCAAATTGGTGAAACAAATCAAACCAATGATCGATGGATCACATACATGAGCAGAAGCTGCGACCAATCTCACCTTATCCTCTGCGTTACTAACAAATGATTTACCACTTCGTAGCTTGTGGCGAGGTATAGCTAATTTCATGCAATACCATCAGATTTTACGATTTCGTCAATTGTCCTTCTGAATCGCGCATATTCCCTTCTCTTTTTTATATTTATTTGAAAGTAAAACCGCTCAATTCATCTAAATCGTTGAATGGTTTAAAATATATGCCCAAAAGAGTAGAGAAGTAACATGCACAATCTCTCAACGTGGAATAAGGGTGGTTATAGTTCTATCTAAAGCTATGATTTATCAAATAACCAAAATCCAATAAATATAGCGTTAAGAGGTTGACCATTTTGTGAAACAACGAAAAATTTGTTCGAGAAAGCCCTAGGAATGAGCTGTTCAAAAGATGAGAGTTTTATTTTGAATAAGGGAGCCAAAGACACCGGCTCCGAGGAAGGATTAATAAATCAAGGCTAACATTAGGCAGGGATTAGGGGCTTCTCCAAACGTCAGCATAAACAATCTTACTACTGTCTAATTGTCCACCAATGATCCAGAGCGAATTATTAAATGCAAAAAAATCAAAATTTGCGCGCCCATTAAAAGCAACTTCCATTTTAACTTCTGTCCAAGTTTTACCATCTTGACTTTGCCAAACATCAACTTCTTCTTCCTTTGTAGCTGTATAACCGCTGGCAATCCACATCATGTTATTAAACACGGTTGCTCCGAATTGATCTCGTTCATTGAATCCGCCGGTTGAAGTGATTTCCGTCCACGTTTTACCGTCTTGACTTTTCCACACGTCATTGAATCTGGTGAAACCTTGACCTAAACCTCCGATGAGCCACATGGCTCCGTCAAATGTTAATATTTCATGCCCGTAGCGGTCGGAAAAGGCGGCGTCCGAGGTAACTTCCGTCCAGACAACGCCATCTTGACTTTTCCAGACGTCATTGAGTAATTCATTACTTCCGCCTGTGCGTTGATTACCGCCTATGACCCACATCGCTTCTCCATTACCGTCGTCGAAGACCACAGTCGCCGGACTTATGCGTGTAGAAAAAATAACGCCGGATCCATCGTTAATCCGAACCCAGTCTCTGCCATTAACGCATTTCCAAACATCATTATGGTAATCATAACTAGCATCTATACCTCCAATAACCCACATGGCTTCGCCGCTCTCGTCATTAAAGACCAAAGATGATAGTTCGTATCTTTCCAAAATGCCGCGTCTGATGTAACCTCCGTCCAAGTTTTACCGTGATAGCTTTTCCAAACATTTTTGTGAATAGTGAAAATAGGAGAAAAACCGAATTCCCCTATAAGCCACATGGCATCGTCGCTGCCGTCGTTAAAAACTAACGACGACTGTCATGTACGCTCACCAAACTCAGCGTTTGCAGTAACTCGGGCCCAAACTTTGCCGGTTTTGTCTTCCGGATCGGAATTATTTTTTCTCCGCCATCACCGCCCCGCAAGCATTTACCAGCAAAGCAAACGTTGGTGAGGATGCGCAAATAACTCATAGATATAATTAAACAAAAAATAAAGAAATTTAAAAAAATAGAAAACTTGGAAGGAAGGGAAAAGCCACTTTGATGAGTTCGGGCTAAGAAGACCTTTCTAAAAAGAAATCTAGTTTTCATAATATTGCACTCCGGATGTAAATATAGATATCAAAGTTAAGAGTATTTACTAGCCATTTTTTTTGTTTTTTCAATTGAGAGCACTTGCATATTACATGCTGAAAAAACTAAATATGTGATATCGTTATCAAAAATATTTTTGAAACATTGTTTATTTTAATACAATCAATCAGTTAGGCAGGTGTTCCATATTTTATGCAGTGGTCTTAATTTTGTTTTGGCTTTGAAATTTAGCGCGATCCTTTAACAAGGCTTTTAAGTCAAAATCGTCGCTTTTGGAGAGAGGAGCAATTATTAAAGCCTCCGCCTAATCAGACGGCTCATAAGAAGACACTTAGCTGAAGCTCTTTAGGGGCTTTTAAACGAATGGACTGGAGACTATCCACACATCCGTTTTCCGTTTTCAACGAGAAGCAACGTTGTCGATGGGTAAAGTTGCGCGTTTCTCTATCCAGTAGTTGATCTTGGAGGTCGAATGAAACATCAGCGTGGTAAATGCTGCCTTGAGCGCTAATTCTCCACCTCCGACTTGGCGGTCGGGGAATTCCAGAATAATCAAGGGGGAACATGTGTCGCATAGCACGTCGTTTCCATCCTATTGGACATGTGATGGATTTCCGTTGATTTCGGGTCGAGAGCGCCGAATCCGCCTTTGACGAGTTTTCACATACTCGTCTCCCGAGTTTGTGTATGCATGGCAGTAACCTGTCACGTAGTCATGGCTCCGGACGGCGGGAGTACGAATCCAAAGACGGCGCTGATTTGGATAGTTACGGCTCGCCCGCTTTATCTTTTCGGTGTGACGGGCGCAGCGATTGATTTGTAGATGAGTTGGCACAAACGCAGGAAGTCCCCAACACTAAGTCAGCTGTTCAAAAATAAAAATTAATGATCACTCTTGATTTTGCGAATTTTGCTCCATACACGGATTCCTTGTGTTATGGGTTTAGGGTTTTTAAATGCCGAGATATTTTATTGGATCTAGGCATTCCATGCACTGCAGTTAGAAACAAGGGTTCAACTTCAGTATTTCCTATAATAGTTCGCGAGACTTCGGGAAAGCGCGTCCCCAAAACTCATCTATTAAATGGCTTGAGCCGATCCAAAAGAAAAGCACGACACAGCGTATCGTGGCTGTATGGGAACACAAGCATTATAATTTGCG
>JAWQFJ010014728.1:0-11022 GCA_034096865.1 Theodoxus fluviatilis | reverse complement strand
GAAAACATTAAAAGCTGGTCATGAAACTGATCATATCTGCATCTTAACTGAGCAGGTAATCTTTCATTGAGTAATGAGATCAGAGAATACAAAACATCTGATGATCAAACTTTGACCACATCAGGAAATTCATCCATAAGTTATTGAAATAAACTTTCTCATATATGTCAAAGTGATGTCTGACAATGCTATTGTCCATTCAAATACAAACAATTAAGTATCCATTTCTGGACAAGGAATAATTCTTTGTATCACAAGTTCCTTGCAACAAAAGGAGGGAACCTCTGTGCATGATCGAGTTACCTCTGGTGTCAGCAGCTGAAGTCTTTCTCACAGTACCACCATCTGGCGTTCTTCTGTTGGTGTTGCTATCCACTGTAAATGATGGACCAGCGGAGGGGATTTTGACATTGATGGAGTGGCGGCTCACGGGGCTGTTGGAGTGTGATTTGGACCCAGAACCTTTTCGCGGGTGGGACATGGCGTCGACAGTTGAGTCTCAGAACTAACTGTACAACCTAAACGAGGAAGAAGGAGAAGAAGTGACAAACACCTCTTTGTCATTTATCAAACTTTTCAAAGATACATAAAACTGTATGTGGGTTTGGATCCTCTTCTTGAGTTCTTTCACACAAGTTTCAGGATCATCATCATGAATAATTATCGTGTTTTTTTGACATTGTCACCCTGGCGATATAACCTCATGCACCAATATATTTAGGAATATATTACAGCATTAATTGGTGGCTTGCTGCGACGAAAGAGGTAACATAATGAAATTAATGAAATTTTCCTCAGTTCTGAACCAGACCAAAGACCAGACCAGATACGCCACCGTGCAACGGAACTACATTACTTGCACAATAAATTCAGTGGCGTCGAGTTGGAAACAGTTCATTTGTTTCATTTGAGAAAAATTGTGATTGAGGCCACCTACTTTTGTTCTCGACCAAAACAGATTTTGCCGGCAGAAACGCCTCTTCACGTAATACCAACAGTAGTCGCAATTTTTTTATTTCGCCATTCGGGGTGGTAACCAATCAAAACAAACGCGACAGCTTCCGCTTCCGTGGCATGCGCTGTAGCGACATACCTGACGGCTCGATGTTCGAAGGTAGAGAGGGACGCCTCAAGCTATAGACCGAGTGGACAATTGAGTTAATTTTCTTCATATAGGCCTGCAGGAAGCATCATGAGGTTCAAGACGACTCTACAGAAAGAGCCGAAACATATCCTTTTGCACAGTTGATTTTAGGAGTACATTGTGTGCACAAAGCTAAGTAACCCGTTTGTGTACTGGTTCCTAGGCAAATTTACCAGTTGCCGATCCTTGCCCATGGATGAGATCGTGTGTGTGTGTGTGTGTGTGTGTGTGTGTGTGTGTGTGTGTGTGTGTGTGCGCGCGTGTGTGTGTGTGTGTGCGTGTGCGTGCGTGTGTGTGTAAAGATCGAAAAGAATTCTTTCTTCTGACTGTGAGCTGCCAACTTGCCATCAGTTTAAAAAAAGCAACAGGACATTTTCATAGCTTACGGTAGACTATAGGCATGACTATTATTATGGATAAACACGCAGAACCGAAGCCATGTAATTTAATTTGTGTATAGGGAGAATTTAAAACTGTTTTTTGACGTGGGACTGGGAATCTTCTGGCAAAGGAGACTCTTACCATCTCTGTGATAATACAATATCGTAACACCTACCTGAGTTTGTATGTTATTGATACCAACTCAGAACACATCATTGTCTTTAGTAAATATAAGATAATAAACTACGATGTCCAATAATTTTCAATGAGATGTGTGGCAGGTAGAGAGAATTTAAGATTTGGATGATATCTTCTTTTTGATGATGGGGCAGGATGGACAAAAGATGTTGAAAAAGAAATGGACTTGAAAGTTAAAACAGGAATGAAAGGAGTTTGAAGCTTGGGATGGAGATCAAAGTAACTGAGAACTTTAATGGGGAAACCTTGTCCTGAGTAGAAACTTCTACAACAGTTAATTCTTTACTACAACAAACTGCATGTTTCCCATCTCCCCCACCCTATGAGCTTTCTGGGAATCATTATTTAAGTTTTAACAAGCATTTTCAGTGAAAAAAGGTTTGATTTGTGTTCAATCTGGCCTCTTCGAAAAAAGAAAAAAAAGGAGAAGAAAAAAGGTGAGGCTGACCTACCAACCCTTTTATTTTTGCCATGTTACCTTAACCACAATGTGTGTGTGTGTGTGTGTGTGTGTGTGTGTGTGTGTGTGTGTGTGTGTGTGTGTGTGTGTGTGTGTGTGTATGTGTGTGTGTGTGTGTGTGTGTGTCTGTGTGTGTGTGTGTGTGTGTCTGTGTGTGTGTGTGTGTGTGTGTGTGTGTATGTGTGTGTGTGTGTGTGTGTGTACATTGCAAACAAAATAAATCTTTGTAGTGAGTAGTTTCACTAAAGATGGTAGACCCTTCTGTACAAAGAGTACATATTGATTGACATTGGGGGGAATTCCTTTGAGATAAAAGCCAAGGAAATTGCCTATAGTAAAGTTTAGTTGCTAACTGAGTATTATGTGCCCTCTTTATGTAGAACCATGATTATTTGACCTTAACCTTTCACACACTCTGAACTTGTAAGCTGTGTGGGCTGGACTACTCCAGACGAGCTCTACTCGGCTGCCGATGACCACGTCATCTTGAAGTGGAACTTGCTGAGCAATGAGACAACAACGGTCATGACACTGCCCAACGACTGCTTCCCCACCAGCATGAACTGGTTCCCCAAGTCCTCAGCAGGGGGTGGAGGAAAGAAAGCAGCATCTGACCTGTTTGCCCTGACCTCCACTGATGGTGAGATGCTGAAGGCAGTGTTGTCTGTGCTCCTGTATATGTTGTGTGTAGGGAGGATTGACATCTAATACATGTGATAGGTTGTGTTGCTTTTGGAGAATAGGTTCATTGTAGAAACAAAAAAATTTTATTTCATTTTCTTGATAAAGGCAGTTGCTTGGTTTATCATGTTGCTTTTATTGCATGTGCCCTGACAGGAAAAAAACCACCCCTTTTTAATTATTGTCATATTCAATTATGGAAAAATTCTTTGCTCAAACACTGTCATATTTATGAGTAGACATTTTTACTCTTTCTGACATTCTCATGAAAGTATTTGAATAAATTCTCTCTCAAACTTGAGAAATTGTTACTGTTGCATGTGTCTGCATGTTTTTATATTCTGTCTGGAGAAGAAATGTGTACAAATTGTACCACATGGCTGTAGCTGCTTGATGCCCCCCCCCCCCCCCCCCCCCCCCCCCTCATCAGCTGGAACCCCTGGCTGCTGGGTCTTAGGGGCCTGCTCCTGTAGCTCAGCCAGGGCAGCCCCAAGCAGCCTCAGCAAGCTACCAGGGAGCATCAGTGGGTGTATCATGCTGGTTTCAGGCAGAGTAAGGTGAGGTCAGGTAGAAATCTGCTGGCAGGCTTCTGTAATATGATTCATTACAAGGATGATGACTATAAAGCAGTGCTTGATATCTGCTGGCAGGCTTCTGTAATATGATTCATTACAAGGATGATGACTATAAAGCAGTGCTTGATATCTGCTGGCAGGCTTCTGTAATATGATTCATTACAAGGATGATGACTATAAAGCAGTGCTTGATATGTGGATCTTGGATTGCAGGCAAGTACCACCTCATCAGCCGCAGTGGGCGAGTGGAGAAGAGTGTGGAGGCACACACAGGAGCTGTGCTGTGTGGAAAGTGGAGTCCGGATGGAACTGCCCTTGTCACAGGTCAGTCTATATGCAGTGTGTGTCTCAGTACTGGTTCATAATTCATGGTTCACAAAATTCTATTTAAAAAATGGAGTAACCGCTCTTGGTAGAATACAGCTTCAAAAAACAATAAGCAACCCCCCACCCACATCCTCTCACACAAAAAAATCCCCCAAACAGGGAAACACACACACACACACACACACACACACACATTCACACACACACACACACACACACACACACACACACACACACACACACACACACACACACACACACACACACACACAAAATGAAGAAGAAGAAAAAAAGACCAACCCTCTTCAAAGAAAGTTTACCTAATTGTGTTAGTAAAAGAGAATGGTGACAACTAAAATTACAGTAATGAGTTTACTCTGTACTGCAAAGTATGGATAATTAAAGTTATATACATAAACAGCTACCATTATTTATCTGCCCACAGTAACTTTAAAACAGAAGGAGGAAAATTCTGCCTTCACAATGAAATATTCCCACCCCCTCACCTCCCCACCACTCCCCCATCCCACCACCCCTCCTTATCATGACCAGCTTCCACATCTCACCCCATCGCACTCTGTCAGGATTCTGACTGCATTATTTAAGAGTTGTGTCACAAGAGACGTGCTAAATTATGCAGTTCTGTTCTTGATGAAGAAAATGTCAGCCAGAGTGTGCCACTTGGGATAAGGCCCATAATGGGTGTGAGGAGTGTTTGTTTACATTGTCGTTTTGTCTCAGTGTGTGTGATGTGTCTGACGTCATAAGGAAAGTCTCCTATACCGTACCGGAATGATTCTTGGAGAAATTTGCATTCATTTTCAATTTTCTTACGAGGAATGACATGGAGTAATTACTATACTTCTTGCTCTTGTATGGGAATCTGTGTGATGAGCAGATATGTTAGGCTGACTAGCGAAAGTGGGAGAGCTTCAGCCATGACATGGTTGCATCATGGCGGGAGTAAACATCAAGAATGGAAAACTCTTGAGTTAGTGTTGGTTTGGAGAATAAACTACTAGGGCTCATGTTGAATATTCTTTTGTCAAACCAGGACTGCACACATTTTGTACTCTTGCAGTGTCCATGATGGGTGTGATAATGATATGAAGTATGGGGGTAATAGTATGGCTTGGTTTTCTTTTGTTGGGAGGCATGTGACAGGCCATGTCATGGGGTTGTCCCAACAGCTGGATGTGTCAATAAATCAAACTGGTGTGTGTCTCAGGGGGTTGCCTTTTTGTATATTTAGGGAGGATGCAAGCAAAATTGTGTCCATATGATATGAATTGGCCAAGAATTATATTCAAAATACCAGCATCCATAGAATATGTTAGCCAAGAGAGTTCCATTACCACAAGCACATGAGCAATGTTGGCACAGATTAACTTAGCATCTCTGGGATCAGAGGACGAAGTGCAAAGCTGTTTGAGCCCCAAACATGGGTAATAAGTTGCTATGTAAAACCAACACCTCTGCCCCTCAACAGATCAGGGGAAAAAAGGCACCTATGCAATTTGTTGGTAAACAAGTGAATTTGATGAACAACCCCTACAAACTTGCTGGTACAGTGATAAAACAAACAAGGCAAGTTTAAGTTCTTGGTTATTTGTTAAGAAGGAGACAATTTGAAAGGGAGAGATATACAGGATGGGATAAATGATACAAGGCACACATTTTCAGTCACAAAGTCTCCATTAGGCACAAGAGGTAACAACATGTACTTGTGGGTGAGCCAGTAACAGTCGCATTCTTGGGCCTGATAAAGACTTTATACTATAGGTTTTTTGGGGTATGCCTTTTATTTGTCATGTTTTCCATTTTATAATTCTCCATTTTTACAAATGACCTCTCATGTTTTATGAAATATTGTGATGAAGATGCTGTCATTTTGATTTAGACTGTGGCCTGTGTGGTGTTTTCTGACATTTCTCCTTTCCTTTGCAGCCGGGGAGGATGGTCAGGTGAAGACCTGGTCAAGGAGCGGCATGCTGAGGTCCACACTGGCACAGAACAGTATGTTTTCCCCCTGACCCCCTTCCTGCTGGCATTCATGTCTCTACATACAGGGCTAGCACTGAAAGACTTTGATGTGCTTCCAAGGGTTGATTTCCAATTGGCTTATCAAAGGTGTTCAAACTGGCCCTAGGCAAGTAAGACTTTCCTCAGGCTAGATAAAACTGCAGAGTTGCTTGCCTGATTGGCTAATAAAAATAAAAAAATAAAAAAGCATTTTGATGCTGTTTTCAACAGTCATACTTATTTGCTTTAGTTTCATGACTTGATTACTCCAGACACACCATCTGCTGTGATGTTCACCATCTTTCTAATTATGCAATAATGTACTGCTAGACTTCCTGTCATGTAGATGCGTGTTTTGCAATGAGAGCAAAGTCGATCTTGGATGGATGTGTTTGTGATACATAATGCAAGTAAGCTACCGACAGTAAAAAGTGGAAACAAAGTGACCAAGAAAAGAAAAGAAAAAACCCAACAATATGAACTTAACTAAGGAAACAGTTTCAAGATAAATGGTAGGTTGATTTAGAGTAAATTGTATGTGCACATTGTCACGGGTCCCTTCCTACTCGGACTTTTTCCGAGAGGGACATAACATCCAATCAAAAGAGACAATGCACAACACGCAAATAAATTAACAATTCAATTTATTTTTACAAAACTCTAACAACCCATCAATAAAGTACACATTCAATCATTAAAAAAAACACATATCATAAAACCAAAACAATTCCTTTTCTTCAACAACCCAACCTCCTCCTCAACTCAACCACACTCACTCAAAATCTAAACCACATAAGAAACCCACCTCAACCAACAACATCTCAACTCTCCCCAAAAGCCAGTCTCAATACATGACAATCCCATCAATCAAATCCTCAAATTGGAACACAGTTGAGCGTAATTTCACCACTGTCCTCAGAGAATCGTTATGCCATACGGATACACACACCCGTCAAACCAGGCACAAGTAGAATGTACTTCCAGTTAACAAATACAGAGTTATCCAACCCCACCGACTCCACGTCAATTTGTACTCACTGGGAAAAACCTCCTTCCTCGACACAACCGCATGTCGTCCACTCCCGTTGGTCGCGCTCTCACAACCGAGAAATCTCCTCTGTGATCCGGCTCTCCTCCTCGACCCAACATCGTAGCTCCTAGCCCTCCGGCTCTCTCACCCCGCACGACGGCAGGTAATCGCTATCCTGGTCGAGACTCTCGGCACGAGCCGTCTCCACTGTGGGCCACACAGCGTCCCCTGACTCTCAAACGTAGAAAGCTCAGGTTCTCCAGAAACCAGCACCATAGCTCCTCACCCTCTGGCGCTCCACCCCCGTCTGCCTCGATTTCTCCTCCCCGACCTCCCTCTCAGATCTCCCGTGAGCCTCTCCCAAGCAACTTGCACGGACCAAAACCTTCTCCGTTCCTAGAACCTCCATTAGTCCGTGCGCCCTGTGAGCTCTATTCACTCTCCCCATTGCTTCGCACGAGGTTACCCTTTTCTAACGCAGCAAAACTTTCCAATATTACGCCTACCTTGTCGCCAGGATGTTAAAGGCCCTTATTCACCGCCTCCTCAAAATTCGCCGTGTGACACACATAGCCCTGTGGGGTAGAAAGGAAGAGTTTGTAACAATCCTATTCTCATACTACATATGTTGGGTAGTAAAAAGGACTTGTTACTTCCCTCCAGCATGCAAGCATGCATGGATGGCAAATGCATGAAAGGGAGGCAACTAGTGCATCCTTAGTGAAGCACTAGTAGCATTTGCTTCCCTTTGATAAGCTGATGGCAGTAATACAGCCTTTACTGTCGTGAAATTTGTGGAGTGCTGTGTCTGTGCCTTGCCAAGTTTTATTTGTTTGTTTGTTTTCCCACAGTATTAAAGACCAAGGCAGAAGTAAAAAACATTATTTCTGTTTTTATTTTTATTATGCCCACAGCATTGCTACTTAAAACTGTGAAACAATTGACTTCTGAGTAACTTTCATTCCTGTGTGCAATTACTGGATGTCAGTTCCTATTAAAGAAAAAAAGAACCTCAGAGTTCTGCATTGCAAAACTTAGAGATTTCTCTCGTATCATGTCTAATCTCTGAAGAAAATTTACACTACTCCTGAAGAGAAGACTTGTAGTGCGAAAGGCCGTTCCCTCGTCATCCCAAATCAGCCTTGTACATTCTCCCTTGCAGGCACGCCAGTGTACTCAGCAGCCTTGTACATTCTCCCTTGCAGGCACGCCAGTGTACTCAGCAGCCTTGTACATTCTCCCTTGCAGGCACACCAGTGTACTCAGCAGCCTTGTACATTCTCCCTTGCAGGCACGCCAGTGTACTCAGCAGCCTTGTACATTCTCCCTTGCAGGCATGCCAGTGTACGCAGCAGCCTTGTACATTCTCCCTTGCAGGCATGCCAGTGTACTCAGCAGCCTTGTACATTCTCCCTTGCAGGCACGCCAGTGTACTCAGCAGCCTTGTACATTCTCCCTTGCAGGCACGCCAGTGTACTCAGCAGCCTTGTACATTCTCCCTTGCAGGCACGCCAGTGTACTCAGCAGCCTTGTACATTCTCCCTTGCAGGCACGCCAGTGTACTCAGCAGCCTTGTACATTCTCCCTTGCAGGCACGCCAGTGTACGCAGCAGCCTTGTACATTCTCCCTTGCAGGCACGCCAGTGTACTCAGCAGCCTTGTACATTCTCCCTTGCAGGCACGCCAGTGTACATTCTCCCTTGCAGGCACACCAGTGTACTCAGCAGCCTTGTACATTCTCCCTTGCAGGCATGCCAGTGTACTCAGCAGCCTTGTACATTCTCCCTTGCAGGCACGCCAGTGTACTCAGCAGCCTTGTACATTCTCCCTTGCAGGCACGCCTGTGTACTCAGCAGCCTTGTACATTCTCCCTTGCAGGCACGCCAGTGTACGCAGCAGCCTTGTACATTCTCCCTTGCAGGCACGCCAGTGTACTCAGCAGCCTTGTACATTCTCCCTTGCAGGCACGCCAGTGTACGCAGCAGCCTTGTACATTCTCCCTTGCAGGCACGCCAGTGTACTCAGCAGCCTTGTACATTCTCCCTTGCAGGCACGCCAGTGTACTCAGCAGCCTTGTACATTCTCCCTTGCAGGCACGCCAGTGTACTCAGCAGCCTTGTACATTCTCCCTTGCAGGCACGCCAGTGTACTCAGCAGCCTTGTACATTCTCCCTTGCAGGCACGCCAGTGTACTCAGCAGCCTTGTACATTCTCCCTTGCAGGCACGCCAGTGTACTCAGCAGCCTTGTACATTCTCCCTTGCAGGCACGCCAGTGTACTCAGCAGCCTTGTACATTCTCCCTTGCAGGCACGCCAGTGTACTCAGCAGCCTTGTACATTCTCCCTTGCAGGCACGCCAGTGTACTCAGCAGCCTTGTACATTCTCCCTTGCAGGCACGCCAGTGTACTCAGCAGCCTTGTACATTCTCCCTTGCAGGCACGCCAGTGTACTCAGCAGCCTTGTACATTCTCCCTTGCAGGCACGCCAGTGTACTCAGCAGCCTTGTACATTCTCCCTTGCAGGCACGCCAGTGTACTCAGCAGCCTTGTACATTCTCCCTTGCAGGCATGCCAGTGTACTCAGCAGCCTTGTACATTCTCCCTTGCAGGCACGCCAGTGTACGCAGCAGCCTTGTACATTCTCCCTTGCAGGCACGCCAGTGTACTCAGCAGCCTTGTACATTCTCCCTTGCAGGCACGCCAGTGTACGCAGCAGCCTTGTACATTCTCCCTTGCAGGCACGCCAGTGTACGCAGCAGCCTTGTACATTCTCCCTTGCAGGCACGCCAGTGTACGCAGCAGCCTTGTACATTCTCCCTTGCAGGCACGCCAGTGTACGCAGCAGCCTTGTACATTCTCCCTTGCAGGCACGCCAGTGTACGCAGCAGCCTTGTACATTCTCCCTTGCAGGCACGCCAGTGTACTCAGCAGCCTTGTACATTCTCCCTTGCAGGCACGCCAGTGTACGCAGCAGCCTTGTACATTCTCCCTTGCAGGGACGCCAGTGTACGCAGCAGCCTTGTACATTCTCCCTTGCAGGCACGCCAGTGTACTCAGCAGCCTTGTACATTCTCCCTTGCAGGCACGCCAGTGTACGCAGCAGCCTTGTACATTCTCCCTTGCAGGCACGCCAGTGTACGCAGCAGCCTGGGGACCTGACTCTGACCGCATCCTCTTCACCAGTGGCAAGCAGCTTGTCATCAAGCCCCTGCAGGCCAACGCCAAGCCCCAGATGGTGGGTCCTCCATGGAGTGCCAGGGCACTCACGCTGGCTGTCTGCCTCTCACTTGCTGTGCTTGACTTTGTACCTGTCCCCTGCCTTTGCTTGGCTGTCAGCCTGTTCCAAACTCTGCCTGACTGTCTGCTTACCATGGCAGCTCTGACTGTCTCCCTTCTGTTTTGTCCCAAACTCTGCCTGACTGTCTGCTTGCCTTGGGAGCTCTGCCAGTGTCACTTTTGTTCTGTTCCAAACTCTGCCTGGCTGTCTGCTTGCCTTGGTAGCTCTGCCAGTCTCACTTTTGTTCTGTGCCAAACTCTGACTGTCTGCTTGCCATGGGAAGTCTGCCAGTCTATCTTCTGTTATGTACTGCTTGTCTGCCTGGCCCATGCTCCATGCTTCTCTGCCACTCTGCCTGCTCCAAACCTGTACTTGACTGTTTGCCTTCTTTGAATTCCTGCACTGCTGTCTCCTTACCCGGAACTCTGCTTACCTATCAGTCTGTGGCAAAACTTTAAGAGGCTGTCTTCCTGTCTCACACTCTGCTAGGCTGTCTTCCTGATCCATCTCTATTCATCTTGGCTGGTTTTCTTCCTCTCATGGTATTTTCCCCACCTGCCCCTTCACCCCCCACTCTGCCTTCTTCTCGTTGTGGTCATTTTCCCCACCTGCCTTCCACCCCCACTCTTGCTTTTGACCCTGTTTGGTGGAGCAATACGTGCAAGTATTCACAATTCCACCTACTCATTTCCTGTCCCACCAGCACACCAGCCAGTCCTAACTGGTGCAAGACAATTTAGTGCTACATGCAGACTCTGATGGATGGTCAATCCAGGACCAGTTTACATGTTTTTTAAAGAGCAGCAAATGCTTGGCGTGGGTCACCAACTTTTCATGTCCTATGAATGATTTTGCTGAAAATCCATTTGTATGATGTGAAAATTAAACTTTCTATTGGCCCTTATCTCTGCTTTGTAGCTTTTGTGT